>JABTTQ020003286.1:0-221281 GCA_016081115.2 Rehmannia glutinosa
GCCGCGATTTGCCAGAAATGAATAAGGATCAACAGGCCCAAAAGCAGAATCAGCTCCATCTGTCTCATTCAGTCTCTTCTAGAGGAAGAGTCGAGGATGGAGCCTGAGTTGCTAAGCTTTTGGAGACTGTTGGTCCATGAGCTATCATTTCTGGCGGAGTGTCCGCTGTGCTGGATCCAACCTGTATTGGGACTACACATTCAGACCCTTGGGTTGTGCCAGTACAAGAGGAGTTTCTTACTGGGCGGATGATCAGTCCCGTCTTGTATTTATCTTTCACACATTGAGACTCACCTTTGCGTGAATATTACTGCAACTTCCCCGTATATTTTTATAGTACCTTTCATTTTTTGTTCTTCACTTGGGCCAAGACTTGCATACCCTGCCGAGAGATTCTGAACTCCTGCAGTGGCTTCTGGACCGTCGAGGCAAGGTGACTGAGGTGGGAGAACCACGGCTTTAGGGTGAGGTGGAAGGCGCTTAAGGAAGCAACTAGCTATCACATGTGTGAGATGTCGGATTTCTCTCGCGGTGTCCGGGCGAAGAGTCGGCCTTGCCCATGAGGTCGAGACAAGTGAGTTGTTCTTCCAGCCTACCGGTGTCGAAGTTGTTGGCCAAGGAGAGGTCCAGCTTCAAGCTTGAGACGCACAAGGGTTTCTGTCCTATTATTCGAACATGATGAGAGAGTCTTGCTCTTACTATAATAAGGTGGTGCGCCATTGCCGGATACTTCTATAAAGGTAGTGGAAGGCTTTACCAGTCGATTGACATCTTAGATTGCAACGCCTCTCGATGAGGAGGAGAGATAGGTCAAGACCTTGCAGATCTTCTCCCTACGATGCTTGGCGATGACATAGACGGCCTTGAGAGGTGGGCGCCATCGAGCAAGTGATTTAGGCGCCTCTACTGAGTAGTGGATAGTTATTTCTCGCCCGATGGCTATTGACTCATGCACACTGCTAGGGCTTGCTATACGATTGGATATTTCTCTTTCTCATTTGGTCTTAAGATGTTTTATATGCCCCATGTGACCGGATGATCTTCCGTCTTCCTTATGCATATTTGCTTTCCTTTATCATGTTTTACTTATAAACGCTTTGATATAACCTCTTTCTTTAGAAAACTTGTTCATTTGCCATGTTGAGGCCGATCTTTCCCTCGGAGGATGTCTTGATTTTTTTTGGAACAATGGAAATACTTGTGTTGGGAAATCAACGTACGCCATTCGCAACTCCTGAGGGCGCCATCCAGAACCCTGTGAGCCGCTTCTTCCTAGAGTTCAAGAGGGCGTTTTCCTGAGCTCGAAAAGGGCACCTTTCTAGAGCTCTTATTTAGCTTTACTTTATCACTTTTGATTTCTTCCCTAGGTGTTTCGAGTTTTTGCCTTCTTTTTCGTTGGGGAATAATATTTTGCGAGGTGCCCTTCTGAAGCTCGGGAGCGGGCGCCCATAGAGTTCATGGGGCATTTTTCCAGAGCCTAGAGGAGGCACCCTTATGGAGCTTCCTTTTGCTTTTGGCACTTTGATCTCGTCTCCACATGTGTTAGCTATTTCGCTTCTATTCCTTGAACATTTTTACCATGGAGAAGAATTTATGAGGACTTGCGATGAGACGCCCTTCCTCCTCGGGTCTTAGTTCGAGGAGGAAAAGGTTTTACTAGACCCCTTGTGAGGAGGCCCTCCCATCGGGATCTTAGTTGAAAGGGTCTTCCCACCTGGGATTCTCGAGCGGTGAGGTCTTCCTCCCGAGTCTTACCCGGGAGGAGGTGAATTACTAGACCCCATGAGGAGGCTCTTCCCATCCAGGGTCTTAGCCGGAAGGGTCTTCCCGTTAGATATATATTTTTATCATAATTTTGATGATTTCATATAATGAGTTTTATACCAAAATAATATCCCCAAATATTGTCCAAATACTTCAAAACAATTTAAATGTTTATTACTAATTTTTGGAGTATTTTTTGAACTTTATTTTTGACTTAAATTCTGACAACTTCTTCAGATTTCTAGGTCGACCTGTCGCCTCTATAGGAAAACCCGCACTCCGGAAAAGTTGTACAAAACATAGAACAAACCGTAGGTTACGAGCAGGGGTGGTCGACCGTTGACTCGGGATGTGGACTACAAAGGTGGTCGACCGGTGCCTCGGGGTTTGTTATTTTTTTTGACTCTCTCTCGACGCGGGACCTGGTCGACCCATCGGGACCTGGCCGAACCTCCAGCCGACGGCCCAACCCCTCGGGTCGACCGTCCAACTCCTGTGGCAACCCGTGCTTAAATATTCTCAACGTCTTTTTCTTATTAGAGCCGACCTGGTCGCCTTTTAAGGTTTTATCAATTATAAACTATCCGTTGTTGCTTACAACTTTTCATGAAATTGTGGAATTGATTCTAAGAGCTATTTTCTTCAATTGTTTGGCATTTCTTTTACATATTTCACTCTTTCTAGGAGGAGCCTATGTTGGTATTCAAATCAAAGAGCTCTTCATAAATTCTTGAAGGCTTCAAGGATCAAAGACACAACACACAAAGCATACAACACAACAAGAAAATCAAGAAACTTCTCTAAGCTTTCATTTTTAACATTCTTATTGTTATAGCCTAAGCACATCACTTTCACATCTTGATTACTAGTTTTCTTCTTGATTACACTTACACTTTTGAGTTGTAATATTTCGTTTAAAGTGTAATCTTGATTGTATTTGTAACATCACCCAAAACAAAAATCCTTGTTAATGTTCTTTTGGCAAGATCACGTTTGGTTGATGACAAGTGATTGATTGAAAAGCTTGGTGTTTTCGTGTTGAAGAGTGTGGTGCTCTTCGAGGTGTTGAAGAGTTTGGTGCTCTTCGAGGTGTTGGAAGAGTTTGGTGCTCTTCGAGGTGAAGAGTTTGGTGCTCTTCGAGTTGGAAGGTTGTTGTGATCTTCATAGAGATGTTGTAACAAGAGTATGGTAATCTTCAAGGTAAAGGTTATAATAGTTTCATATCTATTAACAAACTTTTTTACTTTTTTGAAATCCATTCGACATACCGGTGGTAGTGGATTAGGTCCTAGGTGAATTGAACCACTATAAATCATTGAGTGTTGATTTATTTTCTTCACTACTATTTCTTCACCTTCTTCATATTCAAAAAGAGGGCACAAATCGAAAAATCAGAAAATATATTCATCCCCCTCTAGATTTCTATAGCCACTTGACTAACAATTGGTATCGAGCCAAACTCTTTGGCAAGCTCATTTTCCATTGCGTAGTAAAAAGGAAAGATCCATGGTTACAAACGAAAGCTATCTTCCAACGGTGCTTCATTCAATAGACCGCACCTCTCCGACTCCAACAATTATGCATTTTGGAAAGATAGAATGGAGTGCTTCCTATAAGGTTGCGGGTTCGATATTTAGAACACGATTTATAAATAGAGTATCTATCCCAAAGAAGAAGAAGGAGGATGGAACTCAAATCCCTAAAGCCCTCAAGGAGTTCGATGATGAAGACAAGAAAATATTCTCCTTAAAAGGTAAAGCTCTTAACATTCTTCATTGTTCTCTTACCGCTACGGAGTATAATCGTATTAGAGAAATTCGCCCGCTCATGATGTTTGGGAAAATTGGAAGTTATCTATGAAGGCATAAAGAAAGTGAAACAAGCTCGAAAAAACCATGTTGGTCAAAGAGTTCGAAAATTTCACTATGAATGATGGAGATAATATTTCTAAAATGGTTGAAAGGCTTGACAACATTGTAAATCCTCTAGTTGCACTTGGGAAAATTATTTCAAGAGGATAAAGTCATCAAAGTTCTAAATGCTCCTCCCGTCTCTTGGTCCAAAAAAGTTACGCTATTACGAAGCTCGAAATTTAGAAACTCTAAATTTTGATGAGCTTATTGGCAATCTTCTCATCTATGAAGTTTATACCAATGAAAGGAGTAATTCAAAGGTATCGACTTATCAACCGGATACGGGTTCAACTCCAAAAGGTCTTGCCTCAAAATCAAACAATTACTATTCAAGTGATGAAGAAGATGAAGAGGAATAACTTATTAGAAGATTTACAAAATTTGTAAATAACAACAAGGAAAGAAAACAAGAAATAATTCTTGCGTTAGATGACGGAAAACCCGACACTATGTTGCCAATTGTCCAAAAAGAGGAAGAAGAACAAAGGAAGAAAAAACACTTTCACAAAGCCTTGAATGCCAAAGTCAAAGCAAAAACGTGGGATGGGCTTCTAGTAATATCCGATGATGAAGAAGCGAGCAATATGTAATGGGCATCGAAGAATACAATGAGGTACACTTTAATTCTTCCATCTCTTTCATTAATGAATTGCAAGGTGATTTTGATGAGCTTCAAAATAAATTCCAAAGCGTGCTTTTAAATACAAAATTTGAAAAGGAATTCAACACCTTGAAAAATGAAAAAGGTAGTTTACTTGTTTCATATGAATCATTTTTCTATGCTCACACTACTACACTAGAGAAGGTTAAAACTTTTGAAAAGAAAATGAATCTCTAGTTAAGGGTATTGATTGCATGAAAAAGGATATGATGAAGTTTAACTTGAGTACCGATAAAATGACCAAAATTTTTTATGTTCAATGTTGTGATCATTTGAACCAGGACTTGGTTATAAGTCAAATATTGTCAATGATATGAAAAGGACCAAGTACCTACTTATGTGAGTCATTATGCTTCAAAAAATAATACTTGTTCCTATTAGTGTAAATATGGTCACACAACAAATATGTGTTTCGGGATAGAAATAGCTTAAATTATTATTAAAGACCTAAAAATCTCATTGCTAATCCCAATGGACCTAAACACTTGAGGGTACCACGAGATAATTTCATATTAGGTACTCGGAATAATAATAGTCAAAGAAAATTCAAATCATCAAATAAACAACAAAAGTTTTGGCCATATGATCAAAATAAAAGATATTATCAATAAAATCATTTTTCAAGAAAGTTATAATCATCAATGGAAAGACACAACCCTTGGCAATGGCGATATTGGTAACTCTTATCATCTTCTTTGAATTTTGTATAATCTTTGAGTCATTAATATTTATTGGGCATATTCTTAATTTTTGTCAAATTCTCTTTTAAAATATTTTTCAAAGAGTGAGGTCTCAATTATAGTTTCTCGGATTTTTTATATTTCAAAGAAGACCTCATATAGCTTTTCTATAAGCACATTAGAACTTACATGTTTTATCAAACTCTTGTTGGCTCTTTACAAAAGCATAGTATATGCTACTTGTCTAATTTCTAAGTTGGTCTATATCAACATTGTCTATATTATCCTGTGACTACTAAACTCTTGTGCAAGAATTTTTCTTATGAATTTGTAGGAAATATTTTGGTGTTAAAGGACAAAGAATCATAGAGGGATCAATACTTCTCTACATCAAATTTAACAAGAATGATAATGGTAATTTGTTCGACAAACAAAATCGAGGTATGCCCATCATCTTATCTTACTACTCATAGACTTGATATTCTTCATGCCGTATGCCTATGTGCTCGATTTCAAAGCAATCCCAAAGAATCTCATTTAAGTGTTGTTAAAAGTATTTTTCGATATTTGAAAGGCACTATTTCTTATGGGTTGTTTTATCCAAAAGAATGAAAGTTTTTCTTTAAAAGGATATAGTGATTCGGATTATGCGGGAAATATTGATGATCATAAAAAGTATTTCGATCCTATCAATTTTTGGCGATTGCCAAGTATCTTGGTTTTCAAAGAAACAAAATTGTGTATCCTTATCGTCGGCAAGCCGAAAAGTACATTTCTCATGACCTTTTTTTGTTGTACTTCTTTGGATGAAACTAACTTTAGCGGATTATAAATGATCTTTCAAAAAAAATTTCTATTTTTTGTGATAATACGTCCACTATAAACATTGCTCAAAATCCGGTTCATCATAACCGAACAAAACATATTGAGGTTCGACACCATTTTCTAAGGGATTGTGTTTCTAAACGAAAAATTAAGAAGTGATTTGTTCCGTCTCAAGATCAACTCGCGGATATCTTTACAAAACCTTTGGTTGCCAAGTCTTTTATTTTAATTCGAGCTCGTTTAGGGATAATGCATATCGAATAAAGTCTATGATTGCATTTTGTATGTTTTTAAAACTTAGGGGCGAAAAATCGCATTTTTAACTTCAAATTCGGATAGAAACTGGACTGGAGAACAGGTACTAGTCGACCTAAGTTGTTTCAGAACTTAAATTGGTTCTGTCATATACTTAGTCTATTTTTCATATTTTCACACCCCTTCACCCATTTCACACACCAATCACTCAAAATGATTTTCTCTTTCAATTTCTACTATATTCGGTTTCTTTAATGTATATATCTTCCATATTATTCATCTTCCACAATCATTGGTAAGTTCAATTCTCTCTTTAATCTCAGTTGGGTTGAACCCTTGAGAACTTTGTTGGAACTTGATGAATTTTTGAAATTCTTGTATTTATATGTTGAGGATTGTGTATTATGATATATGATTGTAGAATTAGGATTGGTGTTAATTTTTTGGGCAAGATTATATTTTCCAATGTCATATACAACTTTGATTTTATATTATATATGCCAAGTGTTTGATAAAACGCCACAATGAAAATTTCATCTTATGTATGACTATCTTGATTATCATTGACTTATATCTTTATGGAGATAATATTTTATCAATCAAATGAGCTTCTATATACTTCCTCCAAATGATTGCCCTTACGTTTTGGAATTATAAGTTTTTCCTTAATGGCATGATATTGATTCAATTCAATGCGCACGTTGATGTCTATTTATGATGTTTTTATCGTGCTAATTATCCGTTTGATGATTCCAAAGGGGAGAAAATAGAATGAGCTCATAAGCTTATGTTTAGATCAAATGAGCTAGAAAAAGCTAGCAGAAAAAACTATAAGTTGTGGATGGATTTTGGACTAATGACTGCATAATGGAAATTACTTATGATTAATGACTTATTTTTAACAGGGGGCTTTTAAGCTCTTGAACTTCAAGTCATATTAGCAAAAGTTGAATTTTTAGCTTTTAGGTGAATACTTCTTTGATTTTGTTTGTTTATCATGTTGATATGTGGAGCTTATATAAATGTTTTGAAAAATATTTGCTCCTATCCTTATGTTTTTCATCATGAAAAGTGTCGCTTAAAATGAATAGTTGTTTTTGACCGAAAAAACATATTTGGTTTTAAAATTCACTCCCTTAAATAGTTTTGGTTTTGTAATCATCAACAAGAGGGAGTTTGGTAAATAAATATTTTTATCGTAATTTTGATGATTTCATATAATTGAGTTTTATACCAAAACAATGTCCCAATGTTGTTTAAATACTTCAAAATAATTTAAATGTTTTTTACTAATTGTTTTGAGTATTTCTTGAATTTTATTTTTGACAAAATTTGGACAACTTCTCTGTACATAAGTCGACCGTCTGAAAGTTGTACAAAACAGAGAACAAACCGTGGGGTCACGGAGAGGAGGTCGACCGATGTGGTCAACCGATGCCTGGGGTTTGTTATTTCTCTCTGACTCTCTCTGTATCAAGGGGGACCGATGGAATCCCCAGTCGACCGGTCCAACCCCTTGGTTGACCGGTCCAACCCCAGGTCGACCCATGTTTAAATATTCTCAACGTCTTTTTCTTATTAGAGGCCGGCCGCCTCCTAAGGTTTTATCGTAAACTAATCGCGATGAGACAACTTTTATGAAATTGTGGGATTGATTTTAACGACTATTTTCTTCAATTGTTTGGCATTTTGTTTTTTACAAATTTCACTATTCTAGGAGGAGCCTATGTTGGTATTCAAATCAAGGAGCTCTTCCATAATTACTTGAAGACTTTAAGGATCAAAGACACAACACACAAGCATACAACACAACAAGAAAATCAGCAAACTTCTCTAAGCTTTCATTTTCAATATTCTTGCTGTAATAGCCTAAGCACATCACTTTCACATTTTGATTACTAGGCTTTCCTTCTTGATTACACTTGCACTTTTGAGTTGTAATATTTCATTTAAAGTGTAACCTTGATTGTATTTGTAACATCATTCAAAATAAGAAATCCTTGTTAATGTTCTTTTGGCAAGAACACATTTGGTTGATGAAAGGTGATTATTTGAAAAGCTTGGTGTTTTTCGTGTTGAAGGGTTTGGTGCTCTTCGAGGTATTATAAGAGTTTGTGCTCTTCGAGGTGAAGAAGATATGATGCTCTTCGAGGTGAAGAAGAGTTTGGTGCTCTTCGAGTTGAAAGATTGTGGTAATCTTCATAGGAGGTGTTGTAAGAAGAGTGTGGTACTCTTCAAGGTAAAGGTTGTAATAGTTTGGTATCTATTAATAAACATTTTTTTTTGAAATCCATTCGGACATAATGGGTGGTAGTGGATTAGGCCCAAGGTGGGTTGAACCAATTATAAATCATTAAGTGTTGATTTATTTTCCGACTTATATTTCTTCACCATCTTCATATTCGAAAAAAGAGGGCACAAATCAAAAATCGGGAAAATCAATTCACCCCCTTCTAGACCCACTTGAGGAGGCCCCTCCCATTATGGTCTTAGCCGGAAGGGGTTTTCCCACTCGGGGTCTTAACCGAGTGAGGTCTTCCCCTTTGGAATCTTTTTGGGAGGAGGTTATTTATGAGGACCCCCATGAGGAGGCCCCTCTCATCTGGGGCTTTAGCTGGAAAAATGGGGTTTATTGAGGAGAGCACCCAAACAGTATTGACATTGGCCATATGTGGCCATTAATCGCATTCACAACATCAAAGTAGAAACATGAAAGTACTTTTATTCATTATAATGACATGAGTTTTATTCCTGGCGAAAAACATAATCGAAATGACAAGTAAAAATGTTTAACGCCTGAGTGGGGAAATAAGCCAAAATAAATAAACAAAAATACTAAGGCCCTCGGGAGGCCAATGAGAACCTGGTGTATGCGGAAGCTAAGGAGATCTACAACTCTCATTGATGTGTGATGCCTTTGCTGGTTGACTGGGAGAATTCACTTTGTGTTCAGTGTCACAAGTTAATGTTTCCAAATAGTCCATATGTCACCAGTAGTGGTTCCTATCTCGTACTCCTTGGTGAGTCTATGCTAGAGGAGAAAGATCTTGATAAAGTGATCCGAGACTAATTCAAGAGGTGCTATTTGAAGTCCATGTTTCGGGGCAAAGTATTTTTAAGACAATGAGTCGGACTGTCCATCCCGTGTGATATAGGATGTCCCCTGCTGTTATCTTCCTGGGTCTAATCGTGATCCAGGTAATCCATGTACTCTTGTAGGTAACCTCTCCGATTAGCTTTTCGATAGAAAACCTTAACTAGATGCACGTCTTAGTTGTTTGTCCTCTATCATATGGAAGTAACAAAAATATTTGGACTGACGTCGTCCGAAACTATCTCTCATCTCTCGCGGTGGTTCTATGATTCTTTGTCTCTGAGTGGTCGCTAGTATCTCCGATAATGGTGCATTTAAGGGAATTGTTACTTGTCCCAAGTTCTTTTTGTCACTTTGAGGCTGATTCTTGGCACCCTCTTCGGCCTTGCACTTATTCCTTCATGGTGGGTTCATTGCTTTATCTCCCCCATCGCGCCATCGCAGCCATTTGGCGATTTTTTTCCGAGAGTGGGAGAGATCCTTCTTTTGACAAGCCATGAACACGGTCTTGGAGGGCGACGCATTGTTGAATCCTCATCATTGTCTCTTATTGGATGTTGGTGACTTCATTTATGGCTTCCACGAGTTGTCCCATGAAATTACGTAAATGTTCTCCCACCTTACGCTGAAATAGGTTCATGGTGGTCTCATGGTTTTCCTGGTTGACGGAAAATTATTGCACGAAAGCCTCCACGAACTTGTGCATCATGGTGATGGAGTCATCTGGGAGTTGATCGAACCAAGCCCGAGATTGCTTGGTCAGGGCATTTTAAAAGGCTTTGCAGTAGGCAACATCTGTCATATCATAGAGGTAGCCTCAGCATAGAATCCGTTCAAATGCTCATTTGGATCTCCAGTTCCATCATATTTTAGGAGATTAGATGTCCTAATTTGCGGGGGTATATGTTCCGTCAGGATAGCAGGGCTCAATGGATTCCCTTTCTTTGAAGCGGTAGCTTGTGAATGGGTATGAGTAGGTTGTGTTGTTTTTTTTTTAAAGCAAAATAACACCCCGGGGGGTGGGGGATTGAGGCGTGATCCCCTACCTGTATATCAAATAAACAAAATGTCATACAATGGCATGCCCGCTAAGGCGGGAGAAAATCAAAGAACAAATAACCTATCACTAAGATATCTAGAAAGACTATCATAATGAGAATCTAAAAATACAAGGAGAACCAATTATCTATGAAAATCAAGCTCGGATAACCTAAGTGGTCCATGCGAATGAGTCTTAGGAGGTGGTGAGAAGTCGTGCCCTCATCAACAATATGATTGGCGGCGTACCGCTCCCAACTCGTTAGGTGATCTCGGGTCGATTCCCTCTCTGTGTATGTGGAAAATCGAGTACCGAAGGTCCTCGCATGTTCAATACGAGCCGGTGTATCTTTGAACTCGCAAGAGCCAAGGCCACCGATGTGATCGTGGTGACCACCACCGCTGCTGCGCCCAATTCGATCCAAATCTGAAGTGAGAACGTCGGGCATGCCGCAATCCCATGTCAAGCGCTAGTAGCTCGGCATGAAAGCTGACACCGCTTGGAAGAATCGTGGAAACGCCAACATAAGTCCGCCCAAATGATCCCGAATCAATCCCCTCCGCCACCTATCGGTGTGCTCGGATCAAATGAACCATCCGTGTTCTAGCTTGATCCGAAAGGAGACCGAGGGGCTCGCCAAATCACCAACCTAGGCTGCGTGAAACATGTGGTGGAGCATTCCCCCGCAAAAAACTCACGGAGGGAGGCATCGGACCAATCCGAAGGGCTCAAACGCCGACTGAAACAAGAATCCGAGATATCGCTCCACCGCCAAATAATGTGAGATGCCAAGAAAGGAATTTGTCGATGCTTGACACTATTCCTTTCCGCCCGCACAAACCATAAAATCAAGCAGGAACCAAGAAACTCAAGTGCCTCGTGTGTGATCCGTGTGTGCGATTCCTCCAAAATGAAAGGAACAATATCATATCGTGGTGTGTGGAAGTGTAGTGTCAAACTAAGGAAGAAAGTGATTCCACACCTGACGGGTGAACAATATCATTCATCAAAAAGGTGAGGGATAGATTCGACCGAGGAGATGAATGTGGATTATTCAAGCAACACCGAAGAACGTGAGGCAAGGGAAGTGCCACGTGCCTCAAGCTTGATATCCACGGGGAAGACGACACGAAGAGGCGCCAAAGGAAAATAGAGATAGTAGGTATAAGAGTATCGTTCCAAATGGTACCATACGAGAAGGTTACGAGCATTTCTACCCTGGGAGAGAATCCCAAGCAGAAGACATAGAGAACCCACCATGAGTAGGTTGTGTTGTTTGGGACTCTTCAGCTACTGGCGGCTCTTCTTGGCTTTTGTTGCGTCTCTTTTTTCTCATCCTTCTAGATCAAAGTCTTCAATGGTGGGCGAAGCTCGGGATAGTGCTCCCATGGTCCCGACCGCCGCTTGATGCCTCAGGGCGTTCTGTGCAGCTTTTTCTAATAGGATTCAGAGGGTTTCCTTGGTTAAACAAATTTCTTCACTGGGCGGAGCGCATCCGGAGGCAGGTAGCGGCGCCCTTTTTTCTTGCTGGAGAGGTGGTGCCCTTCCGATGGAAAGGTCGATGGCCTCTCATTGTCTTGGTGGTCTTTCTTTTTGTTGGTCTCTGGTGCCACGGCCTGCAGCTTGAGTTCTGACTCCATGTGCTTTCGAACGAGTTTTCATCTTCATGTACTTTGGCTGATTCCCAAGACGGGGCCAAAATGATGCTGCTTTTTAGGACAGATCACTACAAGTCAACAGGGTTGACAAAATCCTTCTTTTCGAGGGGAAAGTCTTCAAGTCTTCTTCGCCTTCAAGTCTTCTTCACCGAGAGCTGAAAAATCCTTCAACTATGAACTTGCCTACATACACGCGCAAGCGTTAGAGGGCCTCAGGGGTTGTCCCAGGGAAGCCCCTTCGATGCTCAAGTCAACACGGTAAATGAGAGAATGAAACAGTAAACAAATACTCAGTCAAAATGCGTAGGAGAATTATGAATTAATTTACTTACAGATAATATGAGGGACCTTTTTATACCTGAGAATGGGCACCGTAGGCCGTGTAGGAGAATTTGGCCTATGAGTCAGTCCGCGTAGGAGAAATTGGCCTATGGGCCAGTCACGGAAATCTTTGGGTCGGGTTATTTTATTAAGAGTGCATTGGGCAATTAATATTAAGTAAAGGGGAAATTACATGGAATACGCTGATTTTGGTTCACATACCACACAATACGCTCCTATTACTTTTATACATAATTTTTTCCTTTTGTACCTTTTTTTTACGCTCCTGCATATTTTTTGATTATTTTTATTTTTTTCGTTTTTTTGTTCCTGCATTGATTTATATGTTATATATGTTGTTTCGTTGTTGTTTAAATTTGTTTCTTTGTTATTTGTATGTTGTTTCTTTGTAGTTTCGATCTAACAAAACAACTTTAACCTATTTTTAATGTTGTTTTTTATTCATATATTATTTTGTATATTGTTTCTATTGTTTCAGTGTTGTTCTAATAATTTTTTTATTATTTTCATGTAGTGTTCAATGTGTAAATACAGTTTTTCTACCTATTTTGAAGCTCATTTTATTCATGTGGTATTTTTAATATTTTTTACATTGTTTTTGGGTTGTTTCCACACCCTTTTTAATGTTGTTCCGATGTTTTTTGTTGTTTCCATGAATTTTTCGATGTTTAAATATAATTTTTACTTATTTTAAACTCTTTTTACTCATATGGTATTTTCTATATTGTTTTTGGTTTGTTTCTATATTGCCTCCTGGTTGTTTTCATGTTTTTATGTTTGCATGCATTGGATCAAAAATTGAATTGTGTTTTTTTATTCATGTTTTTTCTATAATATTTTTAATTTGTTTGGTTTTAATATGTGTTGTTTTATATGTATATTTCTTGATTTTTTATAAGACTTTGAGTATACAATGGATTATTTAACGATGGCAAAATTTATTTTTCCATTGAAAATTTATTTAAAGAAACATGTTTGAAACATGTTAGAAACAATGTTGAAACAAAACGTAAAAAAGTCCGGAAATTTTCGTTGGAGCGTATTGTTGTGTAAAAAAAATGGCGGGAGCGTAAATTTAGATAAAATAGTACGGGGAAACGTAAAAGGCTGACATTATCTCAAAATTAAATTTAGATAAAATTAAATGTTGTTTTTCCCACCAACACCGCACAAGAAATTCTACTCCTACTTGTTATTAGGCGTATTTGAACCTCCATGCTATGGGTACCTGTGAAGCGGATATCACATTACCCAATTTTACACCGTTAAGCTTGCTTATACCCTCGGGATAACCCTTTCTCTCTCTTCTCTCTCCTTCTCTCTACCTAAAAAGAAAAAAAACCCTAATATTCTCCTTCTTCTTCCCTCCCTCACCTATCGGTAGCCCCTTTCCTCCCTCCCTCTCATCCTCCTCCTTCCTTATCCCCTCCCCTCCCCAACCACGTTTCATGATGGAGCCAATGAAGGTATATCCCTTGCGTTATCCGGAGGTGATCGGTTTTTCCGATCGAGAGTGGAGGCAAGTCGAAGGTCGGAGCTACAAAGAGGAGAGTTGGAGCAGGGTAGGTGATGGGTTGCCGGTTGCGGTTGAAGATCGGGTGAGGGAGAGACATTTTTCTTTTCCTTTTTTTTTCGATTTTTTGTTTTTTTTTTTTTTTTTTTCTTTTTTTGTCTTTTTTACCGGTTGATTTGCGAAACTCATAGGCAATCGGTAATTTGGGCTTGCGGTGCGTGTAGTAGCTCGTGCCCGGATTTGTTCGAGTTGGGTAGTCTCCCAATGGAGTGCCTTAGTCCTCCTTTCGGAGGTGGTTTAGTTTCCTTTGGAGTTCTTAGTTTTTTATTTGTTTTTTAGTAGTTTCTTTTTTGCTCCTCGAATTACGGTGGTTTTACCTCTCGTGACGGAGTTCTCCTTGACATGTATCAATGTATGTATGCTCAAGGTGGCCATTTGAGTTGGGAGTGTAAATTTATTTGAGTAATGAATATATTTCTATCGTTTGAAAAAAAAAAAAAAAGCTATACCCCTGGGGACAACAATTCCGTTCATCTTGAGCCAAGTGTGATGGACTCCTTGACGTATTAAAATACTTCCCCACCGGCCACCCCATTTGAAAAGTTAAAAATTTGTGTATTATTGTTCTTAAGGACATCATCAATTTATTTGAATTCCTTTAGTACAGTTCCATTGCATTAAAGAAAGGGGAAAGTCAGAAAGGCATTTAGGTTGTTGATTGTGTAAATAAAGAGATCTAACGAATTTCACAACTTGTTCCACGAAAGACAAACATACGTACGTATGCAGTATGCTGAGAGCTTGATTGGAAAAAACAAAATAGTAATGATTTTATTTTTGTGTTTTAAAAATTAATGAGATAATTTTTAACGTATTCAAATGTATAACAATATTATTTTATTACTCTAATTGCATATTCATTCTTTGTAAATAATTTTATTACAATTTAATAGTATATTTAGTCTCCATTAGAGATGAGACTCCGTGCAATGCACAAACTGTATATGTATAAGGTTTTTGTTTCGTACTGTGACATGTGTATTTTTTTAATAGTTCTATGAACTCCTTCTCCCTCCATTATAACAATTTTAAAATAGAATCAAACAATATGCTAAAAAAAATAATTTAATATTTTTATTGATGCATCAAAAAGAAAAACTATCAAACCTCATAATCATGAAAATACACTCAAGACTATGTATATGTGTTCGATCTTTGAATGCTGATTTTTTATAGACTAGTTGAAGGGGCAACTTCATTTCATTGCCATTGCATTTTAGTCATGTTTAGATCCTTAATAAGTAATTAGAAAATTACAACATTTTAAAATTAAATATCAAAATACGTTGATAAATATAAGATATATTTTTTATTATAACATGAGAAGTATGTTAATAAATACAAAAAATAATTCAATATGCCAATACCATTAAAAATGGTCTGTGGGGTTAAAATCTCCAAAAGATCGTAGCAATTCCAGTTGATTTTGCAATTGTCGAACTGTGTTCTAAAAAGCATTATGCGCTAGGCAGACGACAGACTAGGCTCTGGCTCCTACGTAGAGTTAGATGGGACCTGGGCGGGGTTAAGTGGGGCCTAATCGAAAGAATAACAAAGGCGGACAAGGAGAGCCTGTTGGGAAATTTATTTGTATAGATTTTGATGATGCTTAGAAAACTTAGATTAGAAAGTTGACACCCCATTTTCTATATGTATTTCAACAGTGTAATAGTTAGAAAGTTAGCTGAGTTATCAAGCAGTCAAGTTGAAGATGTAGAAGACTTGCTGAAGAAGTACAGGAAAAATTCAGATGTGTCCCAACCGAGTAGCCAAGAAGTTAACTCGGTAAGTGAAGCGGTTGTGTCTTTGGTAGACTTACAACAGAGTCATCCAAGAATCAATGAGAAGACTCAACTTAAGGGTAAAGCACAAGGACTTAGAGAAAGTCAAGAAGTCGTTACAAAGAAAAGTCAAGACTTAACCAATTTGGTAAAGAGATGACCACGACCTTGAAAAGTTGTTTTCTTTGAAAAGAGTGCAAAGTAAAAGAACCAATGGAATGCTTGTTGAACCCTGGTACAATTCAGGCGCCTGCAAGTAGTTAATGCAAATGTTGAGTCAACATCAAGAGCTGCAGAACAAGACAAGCTAACAAACAAGAAGTGGAGTTTGAATTTGTCTATTTCTTCAACGGACAAATTTCAAACTCTCACTATAAATGGCTGAGAAATTTTCAGAGAGAGAAACGAGATAGGTGACACATAAGATAAATCTGAGCATTCAAATAAGCATCTACAATATTTTCTTAAAGCAAAAATTCTCATTTCCTCATGTCTGAAACTCAAAGTAACTTTATCTAACACAATCCAGTGAAGGAAGGAAGCCATACTTCAAAGTTGAAGAGGAAAATTATTTTAAAAGAACAAGGGGTCTGCACATCCACGAAGTGAAGGAAGTATAGTGAGGTTCAAGTTAGAGCATGGTTCAAATCCGATAGAGGGTTATGTGATCAAGTCCGAACGATTTGAAGAGTTGAAGTAGTGAATCAATTGCCTTACAAAGAGTTGAGTCCCAGGAGTGAAGCCAACTATGTGATCAAGACTTGCTCGGACTATATTTGTACTCTTATAACAAAGTCAAAGTTGCATTAGTATATTCCTCTTGGAGTAGGATAAGAATGGAGTAAAGGAATTACCCCATCCTCGAACCATTATAAATATTTGTGTCATTTACTTTTAGCACATTTAATTTCTGTCATTTATTTACTTGTGCTTATTTAATTGCTTTTCAACTGATAATAACAAAGATAAAAACAAGTGTTGATAACCAATCTTAAAAGGGTTTTATGACGCTGTAAAAACCAAGAAAGCTGAATTTATAAAAAGCTAAAGTCACTCAGCTGAGTTACTCTATCAATAGCTCTCTCGAGTCTATTGAGTGGTTAACTCTCCTTTTGAAGTTTGACCCAGCTGTCTCTCAAGAGACTTAGCTGCTTTCTTGCAATAAACTCTGATTTTGTTATAAATCGAAAAATTGGTTTTAAGTCTATTCAACCATCCTCCCTCCTTTTAGACTTAACTAACATCCCTTAGGATCTACAGAGCCTAGCATCTAGGCGGGGATTTTTGGAAAGTGGTCAACCAAAATTAGACTCAATGTGCAATAAATTAAAAGTTAGTGTCATGTTTTGTCACACCCCTAAATTAGTGAATGAAAGTTCAACTCATTATAAGTTAGTTCTTTCAACAACCAAAAACAACTATATATTAGTGGATCAAATATGCACCCCAAAAAAAAAACAAAACTCGATCATACGCCAGGGTTAGTCCTTGATGCCCCGTCAATATTCAGCTTAATCCACCCCTTTTCTGTTTCCTCCAATGCACACGACGGATGAAATACATTTTTGGAACTGAAGATTCCATCCACAATTAAGACTATTGTATTCCAAAAATCTTTACACGTATATCACCTCGCCAATCAATTTTAGGAGCAATCCGAAGATAATTCACTGTTTTTCCAAATTAAACGCTGAGTAGATTTTTTTTTTTTTTTGAGCGCAACGCTGAGTAGATAAAGTTCGAGAATTGTGAACATCGTCATCAGTTATTTGAATTCCTATAGTCCACTTTTTCATAGCATTAAAGAAAGGGAAAAAACTCATAGGGTATTTAGGTGGTTGATATGTAAATAAAGAGATCTAATGAATTTCGATGTTCCAAGAAATGACAAACAACAAATGTATGCTGAGAGCGCCACAAGAACAACTTGATTGGAAAATGAAATAAGAAATATTAATGAATTTTCTTTTTTGTATTTTAAATTAATGAAATATTTTTTAGAGTATTAAATTGTATATCTATTCTGTGTAGATTATTTTGATAAAATTTAATTGTATATTTACTCTCTATTTGTAATTCTGTTAGTTTTAGAGAGTGATATCAATCCATATATAATATAGACTGAAATTTTTGATTGAAGGGTTGACAACAACAACAAAAAAATACCTAAAAATTAGTTTAATTATAAAAAAATCCAACTATTAATTTAAAATTTGATATTTATTTCTGTTTTAAAAATTTCCCCCCTCAATAATTGGTACTATTTATTAAGAAATACAAACATCAATGGGTGTTGGTAGTATTTTAAGGGGTGTTTGAAGTTTTGGGAAATAATTGATTTTTTTTAATTAAGTCAAAGCTCAATATTAATTTTTATATTTATCCTTAGCCCGAAGCATGAGGCAGTTCCTTTCTTTTGGAGCCAATGTGTGATGGATGTTGTGTATCATTATATTATTGTTCTTTTTTTTGTTTTTTGAAAGGAATTACATTATTGTTCTTAAGGACATCATCAATTTATTTGAGTTTTCCTATAGAAATAATTCCATAGCATTAAAGAAAGGGAAAAGTCAGAAGGTATTTAGGTTGTTGAATGTTGATCATTATGTAAACGAAGAGATCTAATGAATTTGACAATGATGTTCCAAGAAATGACAGACAACATATTGAAAATAAATGAGAGCGCCTGCAAGAACAACTTGATGGGAAAATAGAATAAAAAATTAATGATTTTTTTATTTGTGTTTTAAAAATTAATGAGATATTTTTTTAGCTTATTAAAATGTGTATAAAATTATATTTATTATTCTAATTTTATTTATTTATTTATTGTAAATAAATTTAATAAAATTTAATTGTATATTTAGTCTCTCTCTATTTGTATAATTATATTATTGTTCTTAAGGACATCATCAATTTATATTAAAGAAAAGAATTCCATTTCAGAAAATTTAACTTTATACAAATTCCTATAGTACGATTACAAAACATTAAAGAAAGGGAAAAGTCAGAAGGTATTAACTATTAAGGTGTTATGTAAAAGTAAAGGCCTTGTTTGTTTATGTTTTAAGCGCCCATTTCCAATTTCCAACTATTCATGTAGAAATGGAATCACGTGTTTTTTTAAAATTTTCAATGGAAATCATCATTTTCACTTTCCACTTTTCACTTAAAACATCATCTCAAACCTACAATTTCAATTCTCAACCCTATACACTACCCTACCTCACTTATCAATCACTATTCTTATTTTTAATCCAATTATATACGTGGGACCCTCCATTATCAATTTTATCTACTTAAAATACTACTATATATATCTAATGGGACCTACTAGCCTACAATCTTACAAATATAATATTATATATTCAATTAAAATATTCAACCACTATCAACTTTTCAAATTATTATATACATAAAATAATATTTCAAAACTACTTAACCAAACATAATCTCATTTCCAAACCTACATAAAACTCATTCTCATTCACTCATCCAAACATAATTCCAGTTTTCACACGAAAACCAATAAATTCTAAAAATTCATTTTCCAACCATAAAACTAAGAAATAGTCAAACATGGAAACATAACCACCACGAAGCCAAAGAGATCCAATGAACATGAAAGCTGAAACGATGTTCTAAGAAATGACAAACAATATATGTATGTTGAGAGCGCCACGAACAACTAGAGAAAATAAAATCAAAAATAGCTCAGTATAATCAATATATAATTGAGTGGATTCTACTGGTTAATGGACTAATATAAACATTTTTTTTATTTTTTCAACGATATAAATGGGTATTAGAAATTGAGAAGTGGCGTAGATGCCGCGCCGCTCAACTCTTGAAGCTAAAACTAAAGTATGAAACCAAACCCAACTTTCCATAGTCAAAGTTGGATGCATCACTTTAATTTTTATTCTTTAAGATAATTATAAAAATTACGAGAAATTTAGCCTAATTATAAAAACTTCAGTTATCTTTCAAAATTAATCCTTTGATTACTCAACCTCTTTGATAAGATTGTGATGTAGATTCGAGAACTGATCATTTTTTTTTAGAATCAAAATAAATTCTACTCATTCAAGAAACTTACAACTGATTATAGTATAAAGTGAAAAACAATTGCAAGTTTTACAAAATTATAAACATATACAGATATAAAATTAGATTTTAAACCTTAACAGACCTAACTGATCCATAGAATCAGAACATCCCAACGAAGACGTTGGACAAAATACATACCAAAGGAATTGATTTTACTAGTCGTATGGATGGTGATGCAATTAAGCCAATCGCCTCATGCCCCCAATTTTATTTGGTCCCTAATTTCATGCATAACACACGCGCACGCGTGCACACACACACATATATATGTGTATATATATATATATATTTAAAGAGTAAGGTTAGTTTTGTTTCCAAAATTTAAAGATTATGTGCATAAATAATGAGATTTAAAGATTACAAAGTGATGTGCAACTTCAAAATAGTAGAAATAATTAAGAGCCTAGAAAATAGGAGATAATTAGTTCTTTAATGACTTTATATATTAAAAAATACAACGTTTAAATTCTTATTTATTGGATAAATTAAGGCTTAAAAAGTAAGAATTAGTTGATGTGTAATTGGCATGTAAGTATTTGTTGGGATTAGACCCAGTATTTTGCCTGCAATGGGCTTTAAAAGAGGTGCGAGGTGCGGCCTGCGATTCGAACACGTGACCGTTAGATTGCACAGTTAAATGAGAGCTTAAAGGATTAGATATGAACTACTCATACCAACAGATGCATCTTCTTTTCTGGTGCCCATTACATAGATATTCTAATATTAAACGTGTTTGGCCTAGAGTAGACATGGTATGGATGACCCCATGAGAAGATTTTCCTGGGCTTATATCATAAGAAATCTATATAGTCCTTATTCTTTATAGTATCTCTACTATATATTAAAAATTTTACATAATATAACCATATTTATTAGTTGCCGAAATGGAACGACATAAATTGGATTTTCTCAAAGTTTTATCTTTCCATATCGTTAATTATTAATTTAAATTTATATTTCATTTGGTTATATTAAGTGTAACCACCCAATTTTATGAAATTAAAGTACTCTAAAAATATTATTAAAAAACATGAATTTATATATAAAGTGATCCCAATAATTATCAAGTCAATTTTAAATTTTTAGCTTTTAAGAAAAAATATATAATAATAATAATAATAATAATAATAATAATAATAAATAATAATAATAATAATACATCTTCCATATTAAATATTCAACAATTATCCCAAGCATACATCGGTAAAAATTTAAAGACATAAATTCAAATTTAGTCCGATCATAATTATTTAAAATATAAATATAGCATGATTTATTCCATCATCCACATCATCATATCTTCAGTCGGATTCCTCTACCCGAAAGTCATGATAATAATAGGGGTGAACTTCATCTCGCTCAATAGGGATATATCTGTCAAATTTTAATATAATACGAAAATCATTCACATAATTACAACAATAAATTCATTAATTTTCTCTTTATCCTCCTCGATCGATTCATCGCATATAGCATCATGGGTTCACCCCAAAGGTACTTTTGATCCCGGACCTTTTTCATGACCCATAGCTTATATGAATATATTTATTTCCTCTTGACATATATTTCAATTAATAAAATCTAATCATGAACATTAAATAAAGACAAATAATATAGAAATCCCTACCTTAATAATCGCAGATATTCGATGTAGAAAAATGAACAATAAAAGTCCTATTCCTCGACCCATTCATTTTCTACATTAAATAGAATTATATAATTAATATGTGATTTTAATAAATCGAACTAATTAATGAAATAATTTGTAAAAATAAAATATTGAAAGAAGGCTTGTGAATTGGGAATTATATATATATATATATATATATATATGATTAGGATCAAATGTGGCAGTGTTATTTTTTAGCTTTACCACAAGTGTACGGTGCAGTTTATAGAATAGGGTTAGCAAGGTCGAATCCACATGGACTAATAAATTAATGTACTAAGTACTGGATTATAATAGCCTTATTTTTATCTAGACGATCTAAAGTGAGTGAATTGGTTTTATAAACTAAAGCAGAAATTTATCCTAAAAGAAACAAAGCAAAGAGTTGATTAAAAGATCAAGTAGATGAATGGATTCCTGGGTTATGGTTTCAGTTAATATCCCCTTTTATTATCAGACTAATCAAACCAAAGTTAAACGTATTCTTCCCTATAGACCAATCACAAAAGTAATTTACCCTCTCTCTCGAGATGCATGTATAAGCGTTGATTGGAATATCTATGCTAGCATCTCTACTCAACATGAGATATCCAACTCCCAAAAGCTCAACTGATTATAAAGCCTCACAAATATTCACAGACTTCTCAATCATGCAAGATATTCATGTCAAGTACTCATAGATCTAGTATTGAAACTCATCGGTTAGAATTATGAATAAATACATCAAACAAGTTAAACCAAACGCATCTCGATAAAACAAGAATTAAAGCAAAGCACTTGAATAGGGTTGGAAAACATTAACTTCAATTGCAATTAATCATCAAATAAATGTATCAATTAACCTACTCCCAAACCCGGGAATCACAAGAAGTTTAGTCAGACATAGAAAATAAATAATCCATAGACAAATTATTCATGTTCATGTCTAACTAATTGAAAATAAAAAAACTATGGAATGAGTGAACTCGGGGATATTGATGATCTCTCGATCTATCTTCAATCCTCGCAGGTGTGGTTGCGGTCTTGATCGATCTCTCCAATTCTCCGGTGGAAAATTGCTCTTTTCTCTGTGTTATAGGGCAAAAGTCAGCGTTCCCCTGTTTGTAGCCGCCCCGTCTCTATTTGTACTTCGTTCGGGTCGAAAACCTAGTTCGAAACATGTCAGGCTCTATTTTCCCGCACTGGCGCACGGGCCGTGCGCCTAGAGCATGCCCAGCCCGTGCTGGGTGCCGCAGAGACACTCAAATCACTGAAGGACGCACGACCAGCCCGTGCGTGTAATCGAAACTTGAGAGCTACCTTGGGTTAGCGCACAGGCCGTGCTAGGGACGCACGCCTTGCCCGTGCGCGCCTGCTAGACTTGATATTTTCTCGTTTTCTTTCGTTTTTCGTCCGGTTCGTCTGACTTCTTCCCGATTTAACTCCAAACTTTGTACATTATGTCAAGTATTGGTGGTTCTTTATCGCAATGCTCCGAGTTGTTGCCAAAATGCTACAATTATCAATAAATTCCTACAAAACGAGCAAAGCGTAATACCTATTCCACAAAACAGAAATAAAGCCCTATTTACTCATGTAATGCATTCATAACAACACATTCTAGCCAAAATTAAGCCCAAAATACATGCAAAACACATGCCAATCAAACCCCCAAACTTAAACTGTTGACAGTCTCGGTCAACACTTTATAAACAAGACAAAACACAACTGGAGTAAAGAAAAACAGATCAAGAACAACGCATCACAATTCATGTCGTTTATCCATAGACATCAAGCACAAACCAACCAAGCTTCAAATATCTAACACGGAGCACAAGTCTATCAAAATCATGGCAAACACTTCAAATCACGCCTCTCATGGATAAAGTGTATACTCTACTCACTAGGATAATCAGGGACGTGTCAATGTTGAAGATTACCATATGCTTGCAAATCGTCTCACATCTCCGCCACTCGATTGTATGAATCAGAAAGGACTTTGCTTATGGTTGTAATGAAGGCTCTTTGGTTAAGGTAGGGAAATATGGATAAAGTGACTCAAACTCAAGCGTATAGATTGGTAAGCACATCGTTTTTCTCAAACAATTATTCTTATTCAAATAAACTATGCACCCCCAATCACCTTTTATTCTATCACATCTCTATTTCTCCGTTCTTTTTCATACAATTTATTCTCCTTCGCCTCACATCACAATTTTCAGCTTATATTTCATTTACGGCCAACTCACTTTTGCAGTCGTTTTTTTTCCGACTCTTTTGTGAGTATCCTTCTTTTTCCTCCTTTTCTTCTTTTATTCCCAATCACCCCATACATACACCATTTTCTAAGTTCTCGATACCCTTTCATTCAACCCTTTATTCAATCCCTTTACTCAATGATATACCCTCAAGATTAGGGTAACATATATATCAAGTTAAAGCTTAAGGCTTGAAATGTGGCTATCAAAAATCAGGCAATAGGCTCAGATTGGCTAATTAGGGAAATCAAATATCATAAGGTAGGCAAAAAGTCTTGAAAGGCTTAACAAAAATGGCCTAAAATTATTTTCATAAACTGCATACAACATGTGACTTCGACGGAGATACCAGAGCAAGTTCTAGAATTCAAAACCAACATGAATGACACACTGAATCAACAAACAAGACTGCATATAATAAAAGCAGTAAAGGCTCAAGAAGCTCACAGGCTTGTAAGTGCGTAATTTAAAGTATATCACCCATGATTCCAATATTCACATGCTCCATATCATTTATTCTCAACCCGGTCAACTCACGTTCAACACCCAATTCAAAACAACATAAATTGTTCAACATATGCTCCCGAAATCACAACAAGCACACAATAGCGGTCAACTCACTCCCTAAACAACTAAGAAAGCAGTAAACGTGCTAAAGCAATAAACGTGCTAAAAATAAAAAATAAACATCTAATGCAATGCAACCTACATGCTCTAAATGCAACTACGCCACACCCTTCAATAAAATTACTACCTCTTCCCCCAAACTTGAATGAAATTATAGCGCAAAGAAGAGAAGATAGAATTTCAAAGAAAAGTGTGGAAAGGACCTGGTTCACTGTGGGGATGGCGGCGGAAAGTGGCCCTAGGAGATGTGCCACATTTGTATCTGATGCATCGTCTGCAACATCTCTAACTCCCGCTGCTCATGGGCCTGGTACCTCAGCTCCTGGGCTTGGTACCTCTGCTCGTGCTCTGTTCGGAAAGCACGGAACTCCTCCTGGTGATGCCGGAAATCATCCCTGTGTTATCGCATGCTCTCCTCAAGAGCATATAGTCTATCCTGATAATCCTGTCCCCCACGCTCCTCACCTTGGTGGGAGCTCTCTAGAATGTCGGGCCTCCCCTGTGGGAAGTCGTGCTCGAATCCTCCCTGCTGGAAGCCCTGCTCAAATCCCCTCTCTTGCCGATCATATTCCCTTGCATGCCTCAATCGCCAAATCCTCTTCATCGGGTAACCCTGCTACCCTCCTCATTTTCCTTGCAGTCAGGCCTTCCATGACTCTGATATGTGCCTCAGAGTTCATGAGCCAGTTACTTTCATTGTCCACCATAGCTGTGAGCTGCGGGTTAGGAAGTGGGAAGGCCGGTCCAACCCTTTGTTGAAAACAGAGAATGTTCTCCTGGTCTGTTATGATTTTCATCGTGCGGAGGGCGTTCATGTTGATGCTCGACTACCCGCTTATCGGCTCCATTCTACGATATCAACCCCAAAAATGAGCAAACGGGGTTAGCATTCCCCAATTAGTATTGTCCTCGCCGCTTGGAAATATATACGGCGTGTTCCGCAAAGTGAGCCGCCATGTTGTAAGGGTGAGCATACACCAAAGTAGGTATAGCTCCCGAGCTTACACACCCCCGTTGTTGTGTCGAGCGTACACTGAGTGGGCCGTTACTTTTTGGATGTAGCGAAAGACGGGGTTTCGGATTGATGAGGCCTTTGACGTGCGTGCTGCATATAACATCAGGCCGATCTCTGGTGTCTCAACAACAATCACCAGAAATCGTACTGGCTATAATTCGCTGCGGTTCGGAAAGGGTCGTCAGACGGTACCCAAAAAATCTCGTTAAGTTGGGCAATAGTGACGTGCCTCCACACGTTGCCCAATCGAAAATGGATTTTCTGGGGCTCATTGTTTGCTCGCGTCTCAGTAATATCCACGGTGCTCAGGAACTGGAGAGCTAGTGTCTTAAATGTTGGCCACCGCCCTTGGACGAAGGCGGTCCACCCCACTCGTTCAAACATCTGCCAAACCTCCTCATGCATCCCAAGAGCCCGGGTACAATCGTCGTCGGCATGAAAGAACGAGTGATCAACCTGTTCCATCGCTCCAATTCATCGTTCTCTTTCAGAGTGAGCCCATAAGCCTCGGGGCTGTCTGGGTGTGGCGGTTGTCGTGCGACAGCGACCCCCATCCTCGTTTACCTCAGTTTTGTCGGTTCCTTTGTTCAGCCATATGTTCGGGTTAGTACCTGGCAAATCACTTGTGAGAATACGTAGGTGCCAAGTATAACAAGAAAGCGATAAATTACATACAACAATTCAAATACGGCATAGTGCCTCATCCCTACAATTTAATCAACAATTAAGCTTCCAAGCCCAAATAACAATGTAATCGCAGAGAATCCTAGTCACTAACACCCTAAATAATCAAGCTCATGTGCAATTCATCAAACAATCAACCACTAATATCATAATTCAACAACCCACAAGGTGTTTGATAAAATTCTCAATAGAACAATTCAAGCTAAATCATGGCAAATTCATTAAACATGCACCATATAAGAACTCTAATCCATAATTTTCATGAAATTCGAAACAAAAAGTGAAGTTCATACCTTAGATTTCGAAAATTCGGAAAGAGGTGAAAATTGAAACCCTAGGTGTTCCTTCTACTCAAATCCTCACTTCAAAGCAATTTTAGTTGTGTAAATCTTGTGGGAGTACTGTGGGAAGTGATTTGGTAAAGAAATCCAAGTGATTAATGGAAAAATTTTGAGAGGGGTGTGGCTTGAGCTATGTTGCACGCGAGAGAGAGAGAGAGAGAGAGAGAGATTTTATGAAAAAATTGGGCTTCTGTGCGACCTAACTCTGTTTTGGCCGACAGGAGCACGGGTCGTGCGCCTAGCGCACGGGCTGCCCGTGCTGGGGGTCGAACCTTCAATTCAGAATCCTGGGAACCGCACAGGCTGCCCGTGCGGGGTGCCGAAATTTCAATTCCATGTGTTGGTGCCCGCACGGGACGTGCGCAAGGCGCACGCCCTGCCCGTGCTGGGTACCTCACTTCAGCTCTTTTTTTTTCATTTTGTTTTCTTTTTTTTTAAGGGAAAGCAAGAAAAATCCTAACCTATGAAAGATAGAAATCCTAACTTAGAAAAGGGAAAAACAAACCAATAAAACATTGGAAGAAATAAAACAGCAAACCGTTAGGTTGCCTCCCAACCAGCGCTAAATTTAACGTCTATAGTTTGACGTCTGTTTTACTCGATCACGGTTCCAGCAAAGTGATGCGAGTCACTTCTTCATGTCTTTCTCCTTGCCAATTCAACTCGCATAAATTCTAGCCCCCTTTGAATGCCTCTAGCATAGAAGTCACCCGTCAGTCAAATGCCATGTTCTTCCCGTTTGCATCGTGCGAGCGGCATTACACACGTACTTCCGAGCTGCTGGCCCTCATCGTGTGCTTTGCCTTCTCACAATTCAGTACATCCTGCACATGATCTATAGAACACACACAATAACTCGGATTAAAAGTATTAGCACATAAATCAACGACAGATAATGATTTACAACTCTCCATTTTATCATGATGTTTCCGAGCCTTATAGATGGAGAACAACACTTGCTCATCATTAACTCGTAATGTGAGCTCTCCTTTTTGTACATCTATCAAGGCTCGTGCAGTAGCTAGGAATGGACGCCCGAGTATCAAAGGGACGTCTTTGTCCTCCTCCATATCCAGCACCAAAAAATCCACAGGGAATATGAATTTATCTACTTTCACAAAGCACATCCTCGATGATTCCCTTCGGATACGTGAGTGATCGGTCAACAAGTCGTAAGCTGACCGTAGATGGCTTCACCTCTCGCAATCCAAGTTGCCTGAAAATGCACAAGGGCATCAAGTTAATACTCGCTCCTAAATCACAAAGTGCTTTCTTAAAGAAAACATCACCAATAGCACAAGGGATAGTGAAACTCCCTAGATCTTTTAGTTTCTGTGGTAGTTTTCTCTGGATTATCGCACTGCATTCTTCTGTCAGATTGACTGTCTCGAAACCAGTCATCTTTCTTCTTTGACATAACATGCTTCAAAAATTTAGCGTAATTGGGCATCTACTCCAATGCGTCTGCAAAAGGAATTTTAATATGCAGTTTCTTAAATATATTCAAAAAATTAGCAATATGCGAATCTAACTTTTTCTTTTGAAAACGTGGGGGAAAAGGAAGGGGAACATTAAGTTTAGAAATATCAGGTTAGAAGAAGATTTAAGCTTCTCAGCCCCTTTTTATTCAGCAAGATCATCCTCAACTCCTTCCTCGGCCTCAACCTCGCCATTTGCTTCAGTTTCCGCATCTCCCGGAGCAATAATCGCTGCCCCTAAAGGGCGCACGGGCTGCCCGTGCGGTGGCACACGGCCGTGCTCCCCCACGTCTATTCAGTAATTTATGGTATTTTCGGCCCCTCGTATTCCGTTTCACTCCTCAGACGAATGGCTTTACACTGCTCCTTTGGATAACCTCAGTGTTGCTAAGAAATTGGCCTATCTGATGCTGCCCACCAATAATCGTAGCTATTTGGGTTTCAAGATTTTTCATTTGCGACCCCAACTGTGTGACATGGTTTTTGATTTTATCCAGCTTCGCCTCATCCTTATTGAATATGTTCCTCGTCTAACTCATAAATGAGGTGAAAATATCCTCCATAGTTGGCTTAGCCTCAGCATTTATGACACCGTTTGTCACATTAAACCCTGGTGGTGGTTGTATCACATTCTTAGTGTTGAAATATCCTCAAACCCGGATGGTAATGAGTGGGAGTTTGATTATTCCGGAAATTGTTGAAATTTCAGTTATTAACATAATTTGCTTCCTCCATCAGATTTAGAGGAACTCCCCCATTACTTGCACCCGCGTTTCCCTTATTTGCCTTCGTCTTTGCACTCAATTGATTTGTCAGTACAATCATCTGAGCTGTCAACTCCTTAATTGGGTCCGAATCAGTAACTTCGGCTAC
The DNA here is from genome assembly GCA_016081115.2 of Rehmannia glutinosa. Lineage (NCBI taxonomy): Eukaryota > Viridiplantae > Streptophyta > Magnoliopsida > Lamiales > Orobanchaceae > Rehmannia > Rehmannia glutinosa. The sequence goes on from JABTTQ020003286.1 coordinate 28,620, forward strand.
CCTTTTCACATTAGTCCTCTTGGAGGGCCACTGATAGCTATTTATGGCCATCTCCTCCAACAAGTTGAATACATCTTCTGGGAATCTTGCAAGTAGATCGCCTCCTACTATGACATCTATAAATGACCTAGTCTGTCCCATCAACCCATTGTAAAAGAAGCAGAGCTGCTGATCCTCAGGAAATCCGTGTTGCGGGCACCTCCTCAATAAATCCCGGAATCTCTCCCAGGCCTCATACAAGGGCTCAGAGTCAAATTGCCTGAACTGAGTGATCTCACTTTTGACATGTAGTGTCTTACTTGGCGGGAAGTATTTAAACAAAATCCTCTGACTCAGATCATCTCGGTTGTTCACACTCCCCTGAGTTAGGGTGCCTAGCCAGTTTCTAGCCTTATCCCTTAAAGAGAAAGGGAATAGGCGAAGACGTATAACATCATCAGTCACCCCATTCATCTTGATTGTATTGAAAATCTGTATGAAGTTCGCAAGATGAGAATTGGGATCCTCAGACGGGAAACCCCCAAACTGATTCTGTTGCACCATCGAGATCAATGTTGGCTTCAACTCAAAGTTATTTGCATTGATTGGGACATTGGCAATTCCACCATAGTTGCGATTGGTCTGTGGGCGAAAGTAATCGTGAATCGCTTGTTGCTGGACTGCCGGAACCTCTGGCACTAGTGACTCGACGTTGACCCCATTGGCCCGGTTGTTGCCTCCATTGTCGACCCTGTTATTGCCTCTGTTGTTATCTTCTATGACTACCATAGCTTGTTTTTGCTGTCTTTCTACCCGTTTAGTAGCCGCACTAATTCGCCTAGCAAAAGCCTCAACCTCCGGTATGAATGGTGCTAATTCTCCTTGCTTCGAGCGTGTGTTCATGCACTACCTGAACCAACTAAAGAAAACAAGTCAAACACAGTAGAAGTAAAATTAAACAAGAAAATAAAAAGAAAGAAAAAATGTCTAAATTAAAAATGATTCTATTTATCGCAATATTAGTATTAAAAATTTAATTAGTCCCCGACAACGGTGCCAAAAACTTGTTCGCCTGATTTTTTAGCTTTACCGCAAGTGTACGGTGCAGTTTATAGAATAGGGTTAGCAAGGTCGAATCCACAGGGACTAATAAATTAATATACTAAGCACTGGATTATAATATCCTTATTTTTATCGACGATCTAAAGTGAGTGAATGGTTTTATAAACTAAAGCGTAATTTTATCCTAAAAGAAACAAAGCAAAGAGTTGATTAAAAGATCAAGTAGATGAATGGATTCTGGGTTATGGTTTCGAGTTAATATCCCATTTTATTATCAGACTAATCAAACCAAAGTTAAACGAATTATTCCCTATAGATCGATCACAAAAGTAATTTACCTCTCTCTCGAGATGCATGTAAAAGCATTGATTGGAATATCTATGCTAGCATCTCTACTCAACATGAGATATCCAACTCCCAAAAGCTCAAAAGATTATAAAGCCTCACAAATATTCACAGACTTCTCAATCATGCAAGATATTCATGTCAAGTACTCATAGATCTAGTATTGAAACTCATCGGTTAGAATTATAAATCAATACATCAAACAAGTTAAACCAAACGCATTTTGATAAAACAAGAATTAAAGAAAAGTACTTGAATAGGGTTGGAAAACATTAACTTCAATTGCAATTAATCATCAAATAAAAGTATCCATTAACCTACTCCCAAACCCGGGAATCACAAGAAGTTTAGCCAGACATAGAAAATAAATAATCCATAGACAAATTATTCATGTTCATGTCTAACTAATCGATCTCTCCAATTCTCCGGTGGAAAATTGCTCTTTTCTTTGTGTTATAGGGCAAAAGTCAGCGTGTCCCTGTTTGTGGCCGCTCCGTCTCTATTTGTACTTCGTTCGGGTCGAAAACCTAGTTCGAAACATGTCCGACTCTATTTTCCCCCACAAGCGCACGGGCCGTGCGCCTAGAGCACGCCCAGCCCGTGCTGGGTTCCGCAGAGACTTTCAAATCGCTAAAGGACGCACGAGCCGTGCGCATGACGCACGACCAACCCGTGCGTGTAGTCGAAACTTGAGGGATGCCTTGGGTTAGCGCACGGGCCGTGCTAGGGACGCACGCCCTGCCCGTGCACGCCTTGGAACGTGATCTTTATCAAATCCATGATTGTAGGACGTCATTATGGGAAAGTGGTTACACCATTTTGTCTTTATAGTTCTTTTAGATGATGTACAATTAGTTATACAATGATGCACTGTTAGATATAAAATGATGCACAGTTAGTTATTAAATGGTGCACAGTTTAGCTATTAAAATGGTGCATAATTCAGTTATGGAAATGTGATCTTTATCACATCCATGATTGTAGGGCGTCATTATGGGAAGATGGTTACACCATTTTGTCTTTTATAGTTCTTTTAGATGATGTACAATTAGTTATACAATGATACATTGTTAGATATATAATTGTGTACAGTTCATTTATTAAATGGGAAGATGGTTACACCATTTTGTCTTTATAGTTCTTTTTAGATGATGTACAATTAGTTATACAATGATGCACTATTAGATATAAAATGGTGCACAATTCAGTTATTAAATGGGAAGATGGTTACACCATTTTGTCTTTATAGTTCCTTTAGATGATGTACAGTTAGTTATACAACTGCTAGATATAAAATGGTGTACAATCAGTTAGATAATGGTGTACAGTTCAACTATTAAAATGGTGCACAATTCAGTTATGGAAACGTGATATTAATCAATCCATTAATTGTAGGAGCGTGATTTATTGCCTTTTACTAGTTATTATTTTTGCCCTTTTCACCTATTAATTGATAAATAAGTTATTTTTAATAGCAATTTGGACCATTGAATAAAAGATGTGGATGTATGGGATCAATCTACACTGCTACATGGTAAGATGTTGTCACACGAGATTTCATCCCTATATACACACACACATAGGAAACTTGAATAAAAACTAGAAATATCATTATATATATATATATACACACACTAAGTAATCTTACCCCCTAAACCTAAATTTAGCCCCTAAAATAACTAACCCCTAATTTGTCCCCTAAAAGACTAAATAACCCCTAAATTAACCTCTAAGTAAAATCTTAATATAATATTGATTATCACATTATGCTCTCCTTAAGTATAATTTCGTCATCGAAATTCGATATCTTACCTGGAATTGCAAAATGTGGGTACTTGACAAGAATCTCCTCTTCGCGCTCCCAAGTAGCTTCATTTCCGCCATGACGTCTCCACTGTACTTTGATAAGAGCAATATCTTTATTTCTCAAATGGTGAATCTTGCATGCCAAAATAGCTTTTGGTGCTTCCTCGTAAGTTAAGTCATTGTTAATTGTTAGATCCTTATAATTCACCATGTGACTTGGATCGTGAACATACTTTCTTAGCATAGAGACGTGAAAAATATTGTGCATACTTGATAGACTCGGTGGTAATGCTAGCTGATATGTTGAATCTCCAACTCGTGTAAGGATTTCAAATGGTCCGAAATATCTCGGTTTCAACTTTTCCTTTTCACCAAATCGAATAACACCTTTGATATGAGCTACTTTCATAAATACTTTTTCTCCTTCATCATTTTGTATGTGTTTTCTCCATCTATCAGCATACTACTTTTTTCTATCTTGAGTCATCTTGATTCGATCTCGTATCATAGCTATCTTCTCAATAGTTTGCCGAATTAATTCAGGCCCCAAAATTTTTCTTTCACCAACTTCGCTCCAATATAATGGTGATCTACACTTTCTTCCATACAATGCCTCATATGGATCCATCCCAATAGTCGCTTGATAACTATTATTATAAACAAAATCCACCAAGGGTAATAATATTTCCCAATTACTTCCTAAGTCGAGTACACATGCTCTCAACATATCTTCCAATATTTGTATAGTCCTTTTAGATTGTCCATCTATTTGCGGGTGATAAGTCGTAGTAAAGTTTAGTTTTGTTCCCAAGGCACTTTGTAGACTTTTCCAAAACATAGAAGTAAAACGCGTATCTTTGTCTGAAACAATTGACACGGGAACTCCATGAAGTCTCACTATCTCCTCAATATAAATTTGTGCATATCGCTCCATACTAAACGTCATCTTAACAGATCTACTACAACCCAAACAACCTTGTTTCTCTTGACTGATGGTGGAAGCCCTACCACAAAATCCATAGTTATGTGCTCCCATTTCCATTCTGGGATGTCAAGTGGTTTGAGCAAACCAGATGGCCTTTAGTGTTCGGCTTTAACTTGCTGACAAGTCAAATATTTTTCCACAAAAGTTCCAATATCTCTTTTCATACTTCACTACCAAAATACTTCTCTTAAATCTCGATACATTTTTGTACCTCCAAAGTGAGCTGTGCACGGCATACAGTGAGCTTCTTCGAGAATTTCTTTTCTAAGCCCTTCTTCTTTAGGAACGCATAATTTTTCTTCATAAGTCAAAGTACCATCATTTGTTATAACAAATCCTTTTACATTCCCTTCACGAGCGTTTTCTTTCATTTTGCTCAAAAATTTATCTCGAGGTTGAGCTTCTTTTATCTTCTCTCTTAGAGTAGGTTGCACCACCAAAGATGCTAGTACTATCTCTGTGCTTTTTGGTGGTACCACTACTTCAATTCTCATCCTGGAGAATTCTCTCACAAGTTGTTCTTGTTCAGATATCAAGCTAGATATTTCTCCTTTAGTTTTATGACTTAATGCATCGGCTACAAAATACATTAGCTTTACCCGGATGATAGCTGATAGTGCGATCATAGCCATTCACCAATTCAAACTACCTTCTTTGCCTCATGTTTAACTCTTTCTGAGTAAGCAAATATTTCAAGCTTGTGCGGTCGGTGAAGATTTCACATCTCCCTCCATATAGGTAATGGCACCAGATCTTTAATGCATGCACTGTAAGTCTAAGTGGCTACAATAATCTAGAGGGGGGTGAATAGATTATCCCGGTTTTTCAGATTTTGCCCTCTTTTTTGAAAGACTCAAGCAAAGATGAAATGCTAAGTGCGGAAAGTAAATAGCACACGTCGATTTATAGTAGTTCAACCCACCTAGGGCCTAATCTACTACCACCCCAAGATATCCGGATGGATTTCAAAAAGAAAAAAAGATTTTATTAATTTACCAAAAATTAATACAACACTTTGAGGATTACCACAACCCTCTTTCACCACCTTGAGAATTACCACAACCCTCTTACAACACCTTGAGGATTACCACAACCCTCTTACAACACCTTGAAGATTACCACAACCTTCAAACACCTATCACCTAGATCACCCAATCGTATTCTTACCACAAGAATACTCACAAGGATGTCTTGTGTTGAATGATGACCAAAATCAAGATTACAACTCAATAATGATTGAAACAATATGAGTACAAGTGTAATCAAGAATATAAAGCCTAGACCTCAAATTTGTGCAAGTGAAAGTGCTAAGGCTAATACAACAAGATATATGAAATTGATTGCTTAATTGCTCTTTGCTTGTATAGAGTGTTGTTCTCTTGTTGCTTGAATGAAGCCTCTATTTATAGGAGAGGACTTGGCTTTCATTTCCAGACATTGGCTCCTCCTTGGGGAGTGATTTGCTGTAAAAGAAACCATTTAAAATGATCAATATAGCTGTTAGAAATCAATCCCACAAAATAGGGAAAAGTCAGTTCAAAACGCAACGGATAGTTTTGCTGATAAATAGGGGGTTCGACCGGTCGCGCAGAGATAAGATTGAAATTGAATTCTGTGAATTTTTACACAGGGGGACCGGTCGGAGGGGGGTGCGACCGGTCGCCCTTAGCTGTGACCGGTTGGAGGTGACGAAATTACGAAACAGAGAAGACTGAACCAAGAGGGCTGCTCCTAGGTACCGGTCGCCAAGGGGTCGACCGGTCGCCCTCATCGGTCGCCCACCTGGTCGACCGGTCGCCCTCCCCTTTTTTTCTTTCTTCCAATTTTCTGTTTCAAAACTCAACTCAGGTACGGGTTGCCCTATAGGGCGACCGGTCGAGCCTGAAACAAATGTGTTGTCCAATTTTTTATCGAAAATAAACTCCGAAAAATAGTAAAAACATTTTAAGACGATCGGAGGTATTTAGACAACATTTAGGGACATTGTTTTGGTTTAAAAACTTATTAGAACATAGTCGAACAAAATCATCAAAATCATGATAAAAACATTTATCTAACAAACTCCCCCTTTTTGATGATTACAAACCAAAACAATTTTCTCGAGGATGATTTGAAAAACAAATAAATTATTCGATTTTACGAGTGAACTATCCGTTTAAAACATTTCATACAAAGCTCCCCCTATTTATGAGCATATCAACAAGAGATATTTCATAAGCAAGAAGCACAAGCTATAACAAGCTTATATAAGATGCCTATAAACATCATAGGCTAAGAAGCTCCCCCTGTCACAATACTTATGATCTTTTGCAATTGAGTCCATAATACAAGCCATGGACTAGTATTCTTGGCTTTAGGAAGCCATAGCTTATAGCTTTTATTGCGAGCTTTATTAGCTTTTATTGGCTAACGAGCCAATTTCCTGTTTCTCCCCCTTTGGAATCATCAAAAAGAATGTTAGGATGATAAAAACATCATATAATTATATCAAAGTGCGCAAAAGAGACGGTTTTCCAACCGTTTAGCAATTTAAGCTTAAAAATCCAAGGAAAATGGGAGAAATGTGTCATGAAGAGTTCATACGCTCATTTTATTTGCGAAAACATGATCTCAATAAGAATTGAAGACTTTTGAAAGCAAGAGAATCGTGTAGAAGATGAAATTTTCATTGTGACATTTTATCGAACACTTTGTGGGCGTAAAAATTAAAAGAAGTTGTATATAGCCCTTGTAGATGATTCAAGCCAAAAAAAACTCATCACCAAATTACATCAAATATCATACAAAACAACATAATAGCAAAGCTCAACAAGATCATGTGCAAAATATATCAAGAAATATACAAGAAAGCCATAAACTCAAGGGTTCAACCCAATTGAGCAAAGTAAGGAAAATTCTTACCATTTGATTGGAAAAGATGAGCAATGATGATGATAAACATGCTATATAAGGTCCAAGATATGAATTGAATGCATGAAAATCAATTTTGAGTGAAAATTGTGTGAATTTGGCAAAGGGGACGAAAAATGGCAAAAAGAAATGAAAATAACTAATGCTGAGGACAGAACCATTTTAATCCAAAAATATGCTTAGGGCGACCACTCGAGGTTGAGGGCGACCGGTCGACGTTGAGGGAGACCGGTTGCCCTCAACCTGTTTAGCCCACTGTCTTGACATTTTTGAGAAAATCCGAATTTTCAACCAAAAATCCGATTTTTCGCTCCTAAGTTTTAAAAACATGCAAAATACAAACGTAAGCCTCATTCAATATGCATTATGCCTAACCGAGCTCGTATGGATGCAAAAGTCTCGGAAGATAGCGATTTTGTAAAAATGTCCGCTAATTGATCTTGAGATGGTACAAACGATATCTCAATTTTTCGTTTTGAAACACAATCCCTTAGAAAATGATGTTGAATCTCAATATGTTTAGTACGGTTATGATGAACCGGGTTTTGAGCAATATTTATAGCGGATATATTATCACAAAAGATAGGTACGTTTTCAAAAGAGCATTTGTAATCCGCTAAGGTTTGTTTCATCCAAAGAAGTTGAGTACAACAAAATGCGGCGGAAATATATTCGCCGGCCGTTGAAAGAGAAATACGTTTTGCTTCTTTGAAAACCAAGAAACTAGGCAATCGCTAAAAATTGACATGATCCTAAGTACTTTTCCGATCATCAATATTTCCCGCATAATCCGAATCACTATAACCTTTAAGAGAAAAATTTTCATTCTTTGGATAAAATAAACCATATTGAATAGTGCCTTTCAAATATCGAAAAATCCTTTTAACGGCACTCATATGAGATTCTTTGGGATTGCTTTGAAAACGAGCGCATAGGCATACGACATGAAGAATGTCCGGTCTACTAGCGGTTAAATAAAGTAAACTACCAATCATACCTCGATACTTGGATTCATCCACGGACTTGCCTTTTTCATCTTTGTCAATTTTGACATTTGTTGCCATGGGAGTAGAAACAGTTCTTCCTTCTTCAATGCCGAACTTTTTCAAAAGTTCTTTTGTATACTTTGATTGCGAAATGTAAATACCTTCTTGACATTGCTTAATTTGGAGTCCAAGAAAGAAGTTGAGCTCCCCCATCATGCTCATTTCAAATTCTCCTTGCATCAACTTAGAGAATTTCTTGCACAAAGAATCATTAGTAGCGCCAAAGATAATATCATCAACATAAATTTGCACAAGTAAGCAATCTTGCCCTTTTTCAAAAACAAAGAGAGTTGTATCAACTTTACTTCTTATAAAGCCATTTTGCAAAAGAAAAGAGCTAAGTCTATCGTACCATGCACGGGGTGCTTGTTTTAAACCATACAAAGCCTTTTTAAGTTTATAAACATCATTAGGCCTAGAAAAAATTTCAAACCCCGGAGGTTGTTTTACATAGACTTCTTCTTGAATAATACCATTTAAGAAAGCGGATTTAACATCCATTTGGTAAAGTTTGAAATTTTTAAAACAAGAATAGGCAAGTAAAATACGAATAGCTTCTAAACGTGCTATGGGTGCAAAAGTTTCATCATAGTCAATACCTTCTTCTTGACAATACCCTTGAGCTACTAACCTTGCCTTATTTCGAACAATGTTGCCTTGATCATCAAGTTTGTTCCGGAATACCCATTTTGTACCAATAATAGTTTGAGATGGAGGACAAGGTATTAATTCCCATACATCATTCTTTCAAATTGATTTAACTCCTCTTGCATCTCTAAGAACCAATCCTCATCCTCAATGGCCTCCTTAGCATTTTTAGGCTCTTTTTGAGAAATAAGAGCTTTCTCGGCAAATTTTCTCCGGGTCATCACCAATAATAAGATCTTTTGGGTGATCTCCCTTAAATTTCAATGCAACGGGAAGATCCGAGATATCACCTCTATCTTATTGAGGACCATTTGAAGTGGACGGTTTATCATTTGATGTAGACGGTTGATCATCAACTTGAACAATTTGTTCAATAATATCCTCATCATCACTTTCATCATTAGGTATTCTTTCAACACCCGAAGCTTCATTAAATTTGACATGGATGGATTCTTCAACAACTCCACTAGTCTTATTGTAAACCCGATATGCTTTGCTTTTTGTTGAATATCCCATAAATATCCCTTCATCGGCCTTAGGATCAAGTTTGTCCAATTGATCCTTGGTATTCAAGATAAAGCATTTACAACCAAATATCTTGAAATAACTAATATTTGGAGTTCTACCTTTCCAAAGCTCATATGGAGTTTTATTCATTTTAGGACGAATATAAACTCGATTAATGACATAGCAAGCAGACTTACGACTTCGGCCCAAAAATATTTTGGAAGTGAAAATTCATTGAGCATGGACCGACTCATCTCTTGTAGTGTCCGATTTTTCCTTTAGGCTACTCCGTTTTGTTGAGGTGTCCTTGGAGCCGAGAAATTATGAGCATATCCTTTGGTTTCACAAAAGACTCTAAATTCACCATCAAATTCTCCACCTCGATCGTTTGAATAGACTTAATAGTGTCTTCCTTTTCATTTTCAATGAGTCTACACAACTTAACAAACTCATTAACGGCATCACTTTTATTGGTAAGAAAAAGAGCCCAAGTATATCTAGAAAAATCATCGACGATAACAAAAGTGTAATGTTTTCCACTTAGACTAGCCGTACCAATATCCCCATACAAATCAAGGTAAAGCATTTGTAGGGGTTTGGTTGTGGAAATTTCATTTTTGGGCTTAAAACTACTTTTAACTAATTTGTTCTTTTGACAAGTGTCACATAAGCCAAGATTTTCAAAATTCAATTTGGGTAGTCCTTTCACATGTTGGTTTTTGTAAATATTTTTCAAATTCTTGTATCCAACATGTCCAAGTCGCCTATGCCATAAACTAGTTAAATCATTATTGGCGACTAAACAAGAAACATTTTGACTAACCAAATCACTTGTACAAATTTTGTAAAGATTGCCTTTTCTATTTGCTTCACAAATAATTTCACCATTTTTAAGTATAAGACATTTTTCTTTATTAAAGGAAACATCATAATTTGAATCACAAAGTTGGCTAACACTTATCAAGTTGAACTTAAGCCCTTCAACTAAAAGAACATTACTAAGAGAGAAAAGAAGAGTTACCAATTTCTCCATTTCCAAGAATTTTTCCTTCGCCATTGTCGAACATGACCATACCCTCTTCCTGGAGCTTGATATTGGTAAAAAGTTCTCTCCTCCCGGTCATATGGCGTGAACATCCGCTGTCCACGAGCCATTTTGAATCTTCCATTGTAGTTATAGCCCCTATTACCTACAAAAGAATTTCTTTTAGGTACCCTATTATTTTGGGGTCCATGGGGGTTAGTCTTGAGACTTTTGGGTCTCCAAACATGTCTAGAGCTATTTCTCAATTTGCAATTATTAGCATAATGTCCAACTTTGCCACAATAAAAACATGTAGGAGTATTCAAATTACTAGCACGTACAAAAGTCGGACCTTGGTTATTTTTCTTAGAAACACTTTGAAATGGCTTATAACCAAGTCCCAATTTGGAATGCTCACCTCTTTGTGCATCTAAAATTTTTGTGACTTTATCCGTGCTTATGTTGAAACGAAGCACATCATTTTTCAAGCATTCAATATCTTTTGTGAGCGATTCCTTTTCGGTTTCAAGAGAATGAACTCTAGTAAGAGTAAGAGCATGAGCTTTGTCTAGGGATTCATAAGAGGTAAATAATTTTTCTTTTTCAACCTTAAGCTCCTTATGCTCCTTTTTCAAATTTTTGTATTTAACAATTAAATTTTGAAACTCAATTTGCAATTCATCAAAATCACATTGCAAGTCATCAATTATGGAGGAAGTAGAAGAATTAGAGTGTACCTCATTGTTTTCATCATCTATGGCCATGAGACCGTGTTCGGTTTCTCCTTCCTCATCGGTTGTTTCGAGTAGTTCATCCCATGTTTTGACCTCCGCGTTTAGAGCCTTCTTTTTCGTAAAAGACTTCTTTTTCTTTTGCTCCTCTTCATCGAGCTTTGGGCAATCGGCAATGAAGTGCCCGGGTTTTCCACATTTAAAGCAAGCATTATCTCTTGGTTTTCTTGCTTTATTTTTATTCACAAATTTTGCAATTTTTCGAACAAGTGCGGCCGTCTCCTCATCATCATCATCATTATCATAGTATGCATTATTAGAAGAAGAAGCAAGACCTTTAGGAATAATTTGCATAACCGATTGATTTATGGATGGTTTGGAATTTTTCCTCTCCTTGAGATAGACTTCATAGATGAGGAGGTTTCCAATGAGCTCGTCAAACTTGAGTGTCTCAAGGTTTTGTGCCTCCGTGATTGCCGTTACTTTTTCGGACCATGAGCCGGGAAGAGCATTCAATACCTTAGTCACCTTGTCTTCTTCGGAGATGACTTTACCAAGGGCCACAAGAGGATTGACAATATTATCAAGCCTTTCCACCATCTTGAAATGTTTTCACCATCATGCATGTTAAAGTTTTCAAAGTCTTTAACAAGCATGGTCTTTTTGCTTGCTTGAACTTCTTAGTCCCTTCATAAATTGTCTCCAATTTTTCCCAAACCTCATGTGCCGACCTTATGCCTCTTATGCTATTATACTGTGAGTCGTAAGAGAACAATGCAAAATATTTAAGGCTTTGCCGTTTAGAGAGAAAGCCTTTTTGTCGTTTTCATCGAACTCCTTGAAAGGTTTAGGAGTCAAGGTGCCATCCTCCGATTTCTTGGTTGGTTGATCAACTCCTTCAATGACCACATTCCAAATATCGAACCCGCACCCTTGTAGAAAGCACTCCATACGGTCTTTCCAAAATGCGTAGTTGTTGGCGTCGAATAGTGGTGGCTTGTTGGTAGAGGCGCCGGTGGTGAGATGAGCATCATGTGTAGCCATGGATCTTTTCTCTTTACTCGGAACGAGCTAGCCAAAGAGTTTAGCTTTGATACCACTTGTAAGTCCAAGTGGCTACAATAATCTAGAGGGGGGTGAATAGATTATCCCGGTTTTTCAGATTTTGCCCTCTTTTTCGAAAGACTCAAGCAAAGATGAAATACTAAGTGCGGAAAGTAAATAGCGCACGTCGATTTATAGTAGTTCAACCCACCTAGGGCCTAATCTACTACCACCCCAGTATATCCGGGATGGATTTTAAAAAGAAAAAATGATTTTATTAATTTACCAAAAATTAATACAACACCTTGAGGATTACCACAACCCTCTTACAACACCTTGAAGATTACCACAACCCTCTTACAACACCTTGAGGATTACCACAACCCTCTTTCACCACCTTGAGAATTACCACAACCCTCTTACAACACCTTGAGGATTACCACAACCCTCTTACAACACCTCGAGGATTACCACAACCCTCTTACAACACCTTGAAGATTACCACAACCTTCAAACACCTATCACCTAGATCACCCAAGTGTATTCTTACCACAAGAATACTCACAAGGATGTCTTGTGTTGAATGATGACCAAAATCAAGATTACAACTCAATAATGATTGAAACAATATGAGTACAAGTGTAATCAAGAATAGAAAGCCTAGACCTCAAATTTGTGCAAGTGAAAGTGCTAAGGCTAATACAACAAGATATATGAAATTGATTGCTTAATTGCTCTTTGCTTGTATAGAGTGTTGTTCTCTTGTTGCTTGAATGAAGCCTCTATTTATAGGAGAGGACTTGGCTTTCATTTCCAGACATTGGCTTCTCCTTGGGGAGTGATTTGCTGCAAAAGAAACCATTTAAAATGATCAATATAGCTGTTAGAAATCAATCCCACAAAATAGGGAAAAGCTGTCTGAAAACGCAACGGATAGTTTGCTGATAAATAGGGGGTTCGACTGGTCGCGCAGAGATAAGATTGAAATTGAATTCTGGGAATTTTTACACAGGGGGACCGATCGGAAGGGGGTGCGACCGGTCGCCCTTAGTCATGTGACGGTTGGAGGTGACGAAATTACGAAACAGAAGATCAACCAAGAGGGTGCTCTCAGGTACCGGTCGCCCAAGGGTCGACCGGTCGCCCTCACCGATCGCCCACCTGGTCGATCAGTCGCCCTCCCCTTTTTTTCTTACGTCCCATTTTCTGTTTCAAAACTCAACTCAGGTACGGGTTGCCCTATAGGGCGACCGGTCGAGCCTGAAACAAATCTGTTGTCCAATTTTTTATCGAAAATAAACTCCAAAAAATAGTAAAAATATTTTAAGACGATCGGAGATATTTAGACAACATTTAGGGACATTGTTTTGGTTTAAAAACTTATTAGAACATAGTCGAACAAAATCATCAAAATCATGATAAAAACATTTATCTAACATGCACTACATCAGCTAACTCTAGGTCATGAGTAGGATAATCTAACTAATGTGGCTTTAGTTGTCTTGAGGCGTAGGCAACCACTTTACCATGTTGCATTAACACGCATCCCAAGCCTTGTGATGCATCACTATAAATAACAAAATCTCTAGTGGGGTCAGGAATTGTTAATACTGATGCTGAAATTAACCTTTGTTTCAACTCCTGAAAGCTTTCTTCGCATTTCTCATTCCGTTGGAACTTATCCCCTTTTCTTGTCAGTCTAGTCATAGGCGTAGCTATCTTTGTGAATACTTCAATAAATCTCCGATGATAATAGCTAGCCTGCCAAACCTAGAAAACTATGAACTTCATTCGCATTTGTAGATGCACTCCATTGATTAACCATTTCAAATTTACACGGGTCCACTTCAATTCCTTGAGCAGTGATTACATGTCCAAGAAACACAACTCGATCTAGCCAAAACTCACATTTCTTGAATTTCGCGTATAACTTCTCTTTGCAAAGTGTTTCTAGCACTATTCTTAAATACTCATTATGTTTCTCTCTATTCTTTGAATATATAAGTATATCATCTATAACAACTATGACAAATTGGTCTAAATACAGATGAAACACTATATTCATCAAGTCCATGAATAATGATGGCGCATTACTTAACCCAAATGGCATTACTACAAACTCATAATGTTTATATCGGGTTCTAAATGCCATTTTTTGGAATATCACTGTCTTCAATGTTTAACTGATGATATCCGAATCTCAAGTCAATCTTAGAGAAAGTGCTAGCACTTCTCAATTGATCGAACAAGTCTTCAATCCTCGGTAGCGGGTACTTGTTCTACACTGTTAGTCATTCTAAGTGACCCGTCTTTTTTCTTTATAAACAGAACTAGTGTTCGCCATGGTGATGCACTAGGTCTAATCAATCCCAAATCTAGAATTTCTTGTATTTGTGCCTTTAACTCTTGTAACTCCTTTGGCGTCATCTTATAGAGTGCCTTAGATATAGGTGCTGCCCTAGGTACCAAATCTATTCCAAATTCAACCTGATGATCTAGAGTAATTCCCAGCAAGTCTTTTGGGAATACGTCAAAAAATTCTTGCACAATTGGTACATCATTAGGTATCACTTCGGCTGTCGAGATATCTACTAAACTCACTAGATATCCTTGGCAATTTTTCTTTTTCAAAATATGTCTTGCCTTCATTGCCGATATCATTCATGGTACTGCCTTACACTTAATCCCATAGAATTTTATCTCATCATTTTCTGACAGTTTGAATATTATCTCTTTCTCGTGACACTTAATGTATGTATGATATCTACTAAGCCAATTCATACCTAAGATTACGTCAAAATCTTCCATTTTAATTATGTATAGATCAACTTTAAGATATTTTCGCCCTATATTCACTTCAACATCCTTATTTACTGGGTCAGTTGTTATCGAATTTCCATAGGCAAACCAACCTCAAGGTTCACTTACTCTAGCACTCTTATGTCCTAATATATCATGAAATCTGGCAGATTAAAACGAATATGTGGCATCAGTGTCGAAAAGTACAAGAGCAGGTATTCTAGAGATGGTTAGCATACCTGACATTATACCTGGGTTCTGATCAGCTCCTTCTTGAGTCATAGCATACATCCGAGCTCTACCTCTAGATGTTTGTTCTCTTCTTTCCTACTCAGCTTTCAAAAGAGGACAATTAGAGACTTCATGTCCTGGCTTCTTACACTTGAAGCATTTTTCTTATCCAGCTAAACATTCTCCAAAATGATTCTTCTTGCATTTTGGGCAAGTTGGCATGTCTGTCTGCGTAGTTACGTAGTTGGGCATGCATCTCCTTCAGTCTTTATCTGTTTATTTTGATTTTGATTTTTATTATGTTTTGTCCCGTCTCATTTTCTTTTCTCAGGTAAAACGACCAACTTTTGCTCCTTCTCGCCCCCAAAGAAACTCGCCTCCACCTAATGAGCCCTTCTCACCATCCACGAGTATTCCAAATCTCCTTGAGCAGATAGCATTCTTGATAGTTGTGCTCGAAGTCCCCTTCTGAACCTCTGAGCCTTTTTTTCAAATCAGTATCCATTAGGTGTGGAGCAAACCGACTTAGTTGATTGAACTGTCTCTCATACTCTGTGACAGTCTTGTTTCTTTGTTTAAAGTTAAGGAATTTTATCTCCTTCTTGTCCCGATATGATTGTAGGAAAAACTTTTCTATTACAATCACCTTTAACTCATCCCATGTTAAAGCATTCGGCTCTTCCTCGGTCTTAGTTCTCCAATACCCTTCCCACCAATGATCAACGTCTTGATGAGTTGGAATGCAAAGACATACGGCTCTATGTTTATCATGCGTAGCCAATAAGTCAAAAATCCTCTCTAGCGATCGAAATCATTCTTCTATCAATCGGGCCACCACGTCCGTTGAATGTGGGTGGACGATAGTGGCGAAATTGTTCCATGATTTGTGCGTTGTTTTTGTTGTCCCTGTTGTTCTGCACACCTCTGAGGAACTCAACAATTATATATCCAGCAGTTGCAATGGTTTGATTTCCTGTGTTAGTGGAGTTCTCACTATTGACTTGATTTCCACGACGGGGAGCCATATTCCTAAGGTCATACGTAATGTATTATTATTATTATTTATCCCAAGTTATTAATGGATTTTGCATGAAATATCTAACTTAAAATCTAAATATCATAATATAATGGTCAAATAAATTAGTATCAATTAAAGGACAACTAAGCTTTATATATAATAAGGATTTATTTATCAATTATTACAATACATAGACTCATCTATTTCTACTGATCCATGTCTTCATCTTCCTCCGGATCTTCTTCTGGATCTTCTTCGGGATCTTCCACCTGGTCTTCTTCCAAGTTTCATTCTGGTTCCTCATTTTTTGTCATGGCCTCATTGTTTAAAAACTCAATTCATTTACCGTAAAACCTGGCAGTGAATATCCCGTAGTTGATTTTTGGTCGGTCGTCATGCCTGTCATACTCCAATAATTAGGCATAAAGCTTTCAGCCTTGACTTGACGTTCCAAAACGAGGGTAAGCTATCAACCACTCTACGGGAGGCAACACATTCGTTTGGAGCGCCGATGACATTCCTCACATTGTACCACAACTGATGAATTTTAACTATATATTCTCCATTATTATTCCCCTCCTCAATTTGATATTTGAAATATTGATTGAGTCGGTTAATTGGATGGTTCGGGCACTAGTTACTGTTATTATTGTTCTTTCTTGCAGTGTGGCGAGTTCCTGCCATTTATATATATGTGCATTTGCAACCATAAGTCTATTTTACAATTTTTTTGTTCAAAGAAATACAAGATTTCTATTCATCTAACATTAAACTGATATTATATTTCTAAAGCAGAAATAGTAACATGGAATCATAATAAAATACATCATGACATAAATGAGCATACTGATACAAATGTATAATGTAACTTGCATTAATCATGTTCATACCTTGAGGAGACCGAGAAGATATGACGGAGGTGGATGTTATTACACCATTTTATATTATACAAAGTTTGACTATAATTATTTTTCTTAAAAAACTATACATTTGAATATTCAAAAAAATGTATAAGGATAATTACAAAAAACAATAATCTGAAATTGTTGTATAGGGATAATTACACTGGAAAAAAAAAAAAAACATATCCAAGAGCCACATGTTACTAGCAAACAACAATCTGTACTAGAATATCATCCTTGTCGTATAACTTTACCTTGACCAATATTCTTGACAATCAACAGATCGTGAACTGTTGTAACATTTAATTTTCAAATGATACATTTAATTTTTTTTTCTTAAAAAAACTATACAATTGAATTTTCCAAAAAAAAATTAACAAGCCTACAGAAACGTAGACCTGCTCTAATACCACTTGTAACGATCCAATTTTATGAAATTAAAGTACTCTAAAAATATTATTAAGAAAACACGAATTTATATATTAAAGTGATCTCAATAATTGTCAAAAAGTTGATTTAGAATTTTTAATTCTTAAGGAAAAAATATAATAATAATGATAATAATAATAATATATATTCCATATTAAATATCCAACAATTATCCCAAGCATAAACCGGAAAACAATTAAAGACATAAATCCAAATTTAGTTCGATAATAACTATTTAAAATATAAATATAGCATGATTTATTCCGCCATCCACAACATCATATCTTCAGTCGAATTCCTCAACCTGAAAGTCATGATAATAATAGGGGTGAGCTTCATATCGCACAGTAGGGATATATCTGTCAATTTTTAATATAACATGAAAAGCATTCACATAATTACAATAATAAATTCATTAATTTCCTATTTTTTCCTCACGATTGGCGATTCATCGTGATATAGTATTGCGGGTTTACCCCGAAGATATTTTTGATCCCGGACCCTTTTCATGGCCCCTAGCTTATATGAATTTATTTCCTCTTGACATATATTGCAATTAATAAAATACAATCATGAAACATTAAATAAAGACAAATAATATAGAAATCCCTACCTTAATAATCGCAGATATTCCATGTAGAAAAATGAACAATTAAAGTCCTAGCCCTCGACCCCTTTGTTTTCTACATTAAATAAGATTATATAATTAATATGTGATTTTAATAAATCGAACTAATTAATGAAATAATTTGTAAAAAAAAATATTGAAAGAAGGCTTGTGAATTGGGAATTATATATATATACACACACACACGTAGGAAACTTGAATAACAAGTAGAAAAATATCATTACTTTAAGAATATATATATATATATATACACACACACACACACTAAGTAATCCTACCCCGTAAACCTAAATTTAGCCCCTAAAATAACTAACCCCTAATTTGTCCCCTAAAAGGCTAAATAACCCCTAAATTAACCTCTAAGTAAAATCTTAATATAATATTGATTATCACATTAAGAGTGTTAAAAGAAACTTTGATCATAGAAATAAGACTCAAATTGAGGCATTAAACTACATAAAAAATTATATTCTTTTTCAAATATGTGTATTGCTTATAGAATATTATTAATCATACTTGTTACAGTTGCTTATGCTGAAAGAAGCTTTTTCAAAATTAAAATTATTAAAATCTTATTTAAAATCAATTATGTCTAAAGATAAATTAAATGATTAAATATATTATCTACTAAAAATAGTATATTAGAATATATTGATTATAAAACTTTAATAAGTGATATTTTGCATTTGAAAAGCAAGAAAGAAAAATAAATTTCTCTAAATATTTTCCAATAATACTTTTCTTAGTTAAGCCATTTCTAAGATCTCACCTCATTGACTCCGATTTTTACATCATGTATTATCGGGTAATGGCTCATCTGAATCTTCTGAACAAAACAAACTTATTAATTGAAAAAAAAAGTCAACTATTATGGGCAAATAAAAAAAGTCACATATTTGAGACAAACCTATGCATGAATAGCGACTAAAAGCATTGAAAATTACTTCCCTCGTCTTCCTATGGAGAATGCGAGAAAGAAAAAGAGGAAGAAGATGGAGGAGCATAAGCAGCTGGACTAAGGTTTGAGAGAAGAAAATGGCTTTAAAGAATGAGTAGGATGGCAACGGGACGGGTAGACGCGAGTATTAGTAGTCGATTTTGGATTTTGGATGGGTATGGAATGGAAAATTACTACCCATTTATATACGGGTAAGATTCGATTTTACCCCTTCAGATACCCACTATGACACTACCCTTTATATCTTATTAACCTCCACATATTATTTTCATTTAGCAAGATATATTTCTTCTTGGAAGCCATACTTGAATTTCCGTTTTGTACAAAAACAATATAAATTTATTTCTTCCTTTGAATCTGTTTATCTTATCAACTCTGTTTTATCTTGTCAAGCTTGATAAACTTCATGTTTGATGATGTGGCTATATGGATTAGATGATATGTTAGTGTTGATTCTGTATTTATGTCTTTCTTTTGATTTATTTGATGAATAATAATAGCATATGGTGACTTGCAAAAGTGAACACTGTTAATGTTTACTGTTATTAAGTATTTAACATATTTTCTTATATAATAGCTAATTTTTTAGGGTACCCATTTAAATAGTCATTTAAATATTCATATAATTATACGTTTTTATATAAAATAAATGAGTTTTAGGTGGGTACGTGTAGTATGCGGGTATCATGGATAATAGATGTAATTTTTTAATCGGGTTTGGGATATTAATATTATGTGGTTTGGGTATAAATACCATTAAAATGGTCGGTACCTTACCGGTTGCCATCCATAAGAATGAGTATTGATAATTATTTTTCACATTAGATATGGGGAAAAAGTTATTACTATTTATGTTCTACACATCATCAAGTTATCCATGTATCTTTATGTTCTACACATGGGTAAATTGCAAAATTGGTCCTGTAACTATGAACGGTTTGCAATTTCGGTCCTCTAAGTATTGAGTTTGCAAAATTAGTCTTGTAAGTTTAAAAGTTTTTGCAAAACTAGTCCTATAAGTTTTACACTTGAGCAATTTTAGTCCAGTAAGTTTCAAATCTTGGCAAAATTGATCCACCGGGTTTATTTCATATTTTCATAATACCCATTATACCCTTTCTCATACTAATGGCTGATTTAACTAGGTATTGTGTTCAAAATGGTATCAGAGCCCAGGTTTATTAAGAAATTTTGGTTATATTTATTATATTTATGTAATTAACAATTGGTGAGGAGAATTATTTCGAGAATATGGATCCGGACAATTGTCCGAGAAGTACACCTTACAGGACATATCGTCAAATTTTGACGATGTATGCACAAGAACACAGGGATAAGATCGCATATTGGAATCACCAATATGAGATACAAGAACGCGCAGGAGCCGATAGGGAAGCCTTGAGGCAATGCGAAATGCGAGCAAAGATATCATATGAGTTTCTGGACAGTAAACCAGACCTTATATGTAGATCTGATGAATCGCCAAGAAGCAGTTCATGAGAATTCCCATCAGAACAATGATTCCTAATGGAGTACCAGAATGGAACGAGATACTTCCAGATACATCTAAGATCTCAGCAGATCATAGAGAGATCCAGAAGACGGTGCAGAATTATGGCAACCGCCATATTCGAGATACGATACAAGTACATCGATTGAACCAAATGGAGACGATGGTGAAATATCGGAAGAAACCCTTGAAATCCTTCATGATATTCAGAAATGAGTTAAGAACCTGGAGGACACACCAAGTTCATCCGGAGGAAAGAAACGTATTGATTTCGGGACAGTACCCTATTTGCACCAAAAAGGGAAACCCACCGAAGTTATACGAAAAATGACAGACGATGAAAAGCTCATTGCTATCATCAAAGGAAAATCCATCATAAACTAAAGTGATGGATATGGAGAAGATCAATCTTAAAGATCTACATGATCTTGCAGAATCCTTCGCAGGATTAGGTATTGTAGACTTAAAGATGAACGCAGGAGATGGATCAGCATTGGTTACCTATGACCCTTATGGTAGACCAATTCCGCCAATTCCACCACCGCCTCCAGTAAATCCTGACGTCGCAGAAAGTTTGGCTTCACATGATGGAATCCAGGATGAAAGAATGCATCACGCTGGAGATTTCACCACAGGGAATGAAACGCTTTCAGGAACAGGAGCTCGACCACCTCTTGCAGGAACTCGAGTACCTCTTAGAAGGCCAAATATTCACCAGACGCCTTATGGAAGATCGCATCTAGATCCGATACATCCATATGAGTTGATGCTAAATCTGAATATCCCAGATTTCAAAAATCGGGAAGTCCTTATTGATGAATGGGCATCAGCAATGAGGATTGCAGCAGGAACCCTTGATCTTACGAAAGATTCCTTCATTTTACTCCTTGAAATGAGTATTGAGGGATTTGTAAAGATTGCATGGGATATGACCGATGCAAGTATGAAGAGCGCGGTCACATAAGGAGAATCATTGAAATGAATTGTCGATGATATGGCAAAACTATTCAAAATCCAGTTTATCGGCACATGTTACTTTGAGGGATTAGAGGATGAGAAAAGAAAAAGATATAAACAAGCCTCTATAGCTCTTGAAAGTTACATGATATTTGTCATATTGACGAATATATCAAGTTGTTCACCGAATACCGGTGGAAATCCAAGATTGAGAAAAGGAAGCTTCATGACTATTCTTTGCAAAGATTCTCGAGTCCCCTGGAGAAAAATGCTTATCGGGAATACAAGGATGGAGCAGATTAGATACAAACGGTGGCGGAAGAATGTCTTTCTTAAAGGCCAAGTTATCCGAATGGTGTTACCGGCAGCTCTATACAGAATTATAAGAGATTACGAGGAATCAACAAAGCGGTTCCTCTATGTTGTGTGGACAATGATATCCCCACGGTTGTGGGAGGACAACCACAGCGGCATAAGAAGAAGAAGGAGAGAAGCCATCCATACCGTCGGAAGCGACATCAAAAGCCATGGAGACCTAGAAGGTTTCGTCAAAACAAAAAGCCCGGTTACAAATCATGGCAAAGATCGGCACAAGTAGGAGTAGAGCCTCTTCATCGTGGTTCTAATCAAGCAAGTACCGATGAGAACGCCAGGAAGGAGGAGAACTCGACGATCTCACACCAGGGCTAATGAAAGTTTCAAAGACTGTAATTGCTGGACATGCGGAGCAAAGGGGCATATCTCAACAAATTGCCCAGACAATCAAAGACGCGGAGTCAGATAGTTTGAGGCTACACCCGAGATCGAAGAATTTGTCTACTACCAGGATTTAATACGGGTGTATCAATTTGAGGATATTCCCTCGGATGAAAGCATCTATGAAGAAGAGATCTATTCTCAAGATGGAAGTGAATCCATTTAATCGAGTGAAGAAGAAAATCATCAACAGAGATAGTTAGGGAGGATATGTCGATTCTCTCTCACATTCTCATAAGACTCTTATGAGAATTATGAAGGAAGATTCAAAGCTTCTGATATATGACGGTTTTACTATTGGAGCTATGGAGAAGGCGTTGGATAAGATTGGGTTTCGTAACAGAAAACACTAAATTATTCACAGAGTAACAACATGAGAATTTGTCATTCCGATGGAGTTTACCGGAAACTTGATCGAGATGTAATTGGTCCCTATTAGAGAAATACAAGAGATCAAAAGTAGAGTTAAAGGAGAGGTTGCAAATACACTCTCATGGATTCACATCGGAGCCATAAGAGTCATTATTAAGGCAACATTCAAGGAAGGAATAGATTCGCCACTCAATCTTGCCATTTTTGACAAGCGAATCTCGCATCTCAAGGATTCATGCCTTGGAGCGGTTACAGGAAATTTGTATGCAGGAAAATTAGCATTCAAAGTCTATCCAAGAATTGCATACAATTTGGGAGATCGAGATTTTAATAGAGTCCTAACCCTTCACCAAGATTTCAAAAGAGTCGATTTGATGAAAGAAGGAAATAGGCCTTACTCGATCACATACAAGATTTCCGATGCTCTCTTGAATACCCATCATTCCGAAGTATTCTTGAGAAAGAAATTTATTGAAGTCCCAAGAATCTTTGAGGACTTTTCCAGGGTGGTTCTACCAGAAATCATTGAGTCTCCAACTATAAAGGAGATTGATATGATAATTCAAGATCAACCAGTCTTCAGCAAAAGTCGAAGTCTAAGAGTTGAGCCCAGAAGGATGTCTTTCCAGTAGGACAGAATGGTAAGTAGCAGTCGTTGGGAAGAAAAGAGACCAAGTACAGTTCAGCGCATCCCCGATGTTTTCAGAATAGCAGGAGAGCTGAAATGTCCAGAAGGTTGGCGAGAAGTTGAAGTAATATTCGACATCACTCAAAAGGATAATATTTTTCCTTGTGATGTTCTATATTATCTCCAACAACCAATAGTTGGGAGGTATCAAGGAAGTCTAAAGATAGGTGAAATTGAGCTTCTTGTCACACAGAGTAGCAGGAAAATCCCGAACAATTAATATTGGGAATTGATTTTCTCGAGGATCATAAACCTTGGGAAAGATTACAAGAAGGAATGGAGTTCACAGTGGCTGATAAAAGATACAGAATCAGATGACCACTAGTCCATTGTTCATATGCATTTCTATTGGAATGTTATATGTTGAATATAAAGCCGAGTATTTTGCCGCCTATATTGATTTAGGTGTTGGAATATGTACTGCAAAGCCGGATGTTTTTTTCCAAAAAAATTGGAAAGGATTTACCAGCTATTGCAGGAAGAGATTTCTCTAAGAGGATTCTTATCCTTAATAGAGGAATTAAACAAGCAGAAATCATGACCGGAGGCGCGGGCGGTACCCCATGGTAAAAGGTGAAAATGCCACCAATCTATTTCCATGATACAGGTGCAGATGTTTTGCTAGGAAACAACTTCGTACAAACATTCAAGCGATTTACACAGGAGAACGAGACAAGAAGACTTATTTTCACAACCTTATGTGATCATAAGATCATTATCCAGAGACTGCGGGAAGCATTTTACAGAAAAATGCCTATTACTTTTCACAGCAAGCGTGGTGATGAAGCCAAACTCCGAAATCCAAAAATGGCGGATCGAATGAAATTTGGTGAAGCTTTATTATCCTATAGACAATTCGGTTCTCGAAAAGATAAGAAGCTTTGGGATAATAACTTGTATTCATTTAGAGTGCAAGGGGAAGAGCGAGTTACTCCAGAGGTTGTTGCAGGATTAATGTTGAGCATAATGGAAAGTCCGCAGAGTGACGTGACCCTAGAGGAACAAATATCACTCGAGGATATCAAGAAGAAGATCCAAAGGAATTATAATGAAAATCCTTTGGCATGGTGGGACAAGAATGGGCTCAAAGCATCCTTAAATGTTAAACCCGGAAAGGAGTACGAATTCGTAAGATTCAAACCAATCCTTATGAACCAGGAGTATCGTGAGGATATGCAGAAAATACTTAAGGAACATCTTGACCTTAAGTTAATTTCACCAGGAGTTTCTCCATATAGCAGTCCAGGATTCTTAGTCAGAAACCATGGAGAAATTAAAAGAGGAAAGCCAAGACTTGTTATTAATTACAAAGGGATTAATAACATTTTGGAATTCGACGGATACTACATCCCAAGTAGAGAACATCTGGTTAACTGTATCAAAGGTGCCAAGATATTCTCAAAGTTCGATTGCAAGTCTGGATTCTACCAGATTAAGATGGAGGAAGAAAGTAAGAAGTTTACAACTTTCTCTACACCACAGGGACACTATATTTGGCGTGAGCCTGCTATCCATAATGTCTTCCACGTGTCGATGTTGAAAAAGTATGTACCAGGATCCGAGCCATATTATTCAAACACGGATCGTACAAATTAGAGAAGATTTGAGTTACGAAGAAAAACCTGTGGAAATCGTTGATCGAGAAGTTAAGAAGCTCCGAAATAAAGAAATACCGTTAGTCAAAGTTATCTGGAGGAATCATAGAGTCGAGGAGGCCACTTGGGAGCTTGAAGAGGATATGAGACAGTAAAATACCCTGAGTTGTTCTAAGTTTTTCGGACGAAATTTTTATAAGGTATAAGAGATTGTAACACCCCATTTATTTTCTTTTAGAAAGAGTTTATGCCAATTATGCTAATTGATTTTTATATTTATAATAAATATTGTATTGATAAGATTTTCTTTTAATTTTAGTAGGAAATCACAATAAGGAGTTAATAATTAATTAATTAATTAATTAAATTAGTAAATATTTATTATGTGTGTATATATATGTATTTATATTTTTGAGTTAATACTATGGGGACTTTCGATTTCAATTGTACTATCATTGGGGCATATATTTAAAAAGATGAAAATATTAGGGCCTTATATTAAATATAGTACATATATATAAGGCGTAGAACCCTAATAATACCTACGCCTCACAAGAAAGAAAGAACAATTAGAAAACATTAAACAAGGAAAAGAAAAAAAAAAACACAGAAAGTGCGACGCTTAGGCGATTTCCACCAATCGGTAAGCTTTATATTGGAGTTTCATTAATTTAACCAAATGTTTAGATTTGCATGTATGATTGACTTGACAAATCTAGGCCCGCAACAATTCAGAGGACATATGCCCCGAGTTCTCAAAGAATTTTCTATATAAGTGAATTTATTTGTTTATGTTTAGATGATTTTGAGTGGAATGAGTAATCATGACACCTCTCTTAACAATTTGTTTTGAAAATGTATTCTAATCATTCAAAGAAAGTTTTTTTTCCTTTTTTCGATTTAGTTTTCTATTAAGGTTTTGTATTCATATATATTGTTTTTGAACTAGATATGCCTCTTTCCCATAATTAAGATTTTTTCGTGGTTATATTAGAATTAGTATAGGAGGGTATTTACAAAGTCGGAAGTTTATTTAATTAATTAGACCATCTAAAATAATCTAAGTTTTGTTTTTTGTGACATCATTGTAGGTCCAAGGGGTGTAGTGTAAGGTTTAGAAGGGGGGTTGAATAAACCTTACCAAATTTTCGATTTAGTCCTTTTAAATCTACAGAGTTGATTCTATTTGTGTCCTTGATGGACAATTGAATTAGTCGCTCAAGAAAGTTAATCTCTCAATGCACTCAAATTGAGTCAATTGATGGAGTAACTCAGTTGTTGGCTATAATTTAACTCAACTGTGGTTTTATTTTTGGAAGACTTAACACCCTTAAGTTTGATTAAGCAAAATTTTAGAGCTTGATTTAGTACTTATAAATTATCAAATGGATAGCAAATTTATCGTGAGATATAAGCGATTAAAAGTGCAGAATTTAAATGTTGAAATGTAAATGACACGTTGAAGTTTTTATAGAGGTTCGAAGATGGGGTAATTCTTCTACTCCTCTCTTCTCAACTCCCGGAGGAATCCACTAAGTAATGATCAGTTTACAAAGTGGTAACAGTCCGGATACAAGTCTTGATCACAACAACCGACTTGATCCTTGGGACTCGCCTGAGACGCCTTGATCACTCAGTGGCTTCTCGTGACGACTCGGCTTCTTCTTCACAGGCAGTACCGCTTTGTTACTACTGACTCACTTGCTCAAGCTCTTTGGATTTGATCACGAAGCCCTCCAAAAGCTTAAGACTTGGTTCAACTTGAACCTTTCTACAATCCTTCCCGGAATGTAGACCCCTTGTTTTCAAAAGTTTCCTCTTCAACCGATTGAAGTTCTCTTTCCTTCACGGTGAGTGTTGGATTGATGTACTTCGTAATGTAGCTTGAGGATTGAGAATGTTTCAGCTTTTTCTAATGTGCTTGTATATCTCACGTGTGTGTCATTCTTATATTTCTCAAACAAACTCCTCAGCCTTTTATAGTGAACTTTCAAAAATTTGCCCGTTGAAGAGATAGGCTTATTTTTGAAAGTCACTTTTGCGATCGTTGGCTTGCGTTCTTGGAATTGCCATTTCCTCGTATGAATTGTTCTTTCACCTTTTCGAGTTCGACACGGTGTAGTGCTTCCCATTGGTTCATTCCTTTTGCACGCTCGGGATCGAGCACTCCAAGAAAGGTGGTATGGAGATATTACTTGTTTAAGTAAGTCTCTTGATTTACGTGGCAACGGTTCTTTTTACGCTTATCTCGACTTGACTGCATTTCCTTGCTTTCCCAGGTGACTTAGAGTCGCCTTCCAATCATGGATGACTCTTCCGTCACTTCAACTTGAGACTTGGCTTTTCTTGAGTTGACTTGATCGATGCTCCACTCACCGTGCATCTCACCGCTTCTTCAATAGAGTTCTCGTCTACTCTTCTTTGCCATACTCATTGCCTCACGCCAGAAGTTTTCCTTCCGTCTTGATTTGTCTTCTTGCATGTTAGGCGTGGGCGACTTAACTCGGCTTGGCCACTCTATTCATTACAATGCATTTTACAACAAGAATTGGGGTGCCAACTTTCTATTCTAAGTTTTACATGGCATTCATCAAAATCTAAACAATAAAATTCCTAACAATTTCCCCCCTTTTTGATGATGCCGAAACTTAAACCATACAAAGATGAAAATAACAAAGATACATACAGATAGTGTATTGACATAGAATGTATGCGCAGAATCAATCTCTTTATTGATCATATCATTCTTGTACTTAACACAAAATTTACAAGGTGTATCGTAGTATATAATTGTCTTCACAAAAAAAGATAAAGAGTTTATAGCTTTATTACGAGAAGACTTACATTGTATGTATTTACATAATAAAATACACGAAGGGTTGGACAAAGAACACTTCATCTCCTTCGTTGTCTCCTTCTTTCATCTTGTTCAAGATCTTCTTCTCTTCTTCTTCTTCTTCTTCTCGCCGTCACCGCCTTCTTTTTCTTTTCATATGCCTTCCTGGGCAGCTTCATCTTTTCTTAATCTTTCATGTCTCTCCCGCCATAGCCGAGTTTGTCTCTTGTTTTTTCTTCTAATCTTTTTGCATACTCGGCGTTAGTTTTAGCCACTTTTAAATTTGCCACTTGGTCAAGCCCATCCCAGAGATCCCTCCTTTCTTTCCCGGATCTACGTGATTCAATATTCTTGGCGAGGCCTAGGTCCCAAGCTTCTTCCTCCACTATCGCTTCTTCCTCTACCTCAGGGGCGATATCGCATCGGGTCTTCTTCTTCCCGGTGAGTGACTAGCGAGTGACCAAGCAGAGTGGCTACCTAAGTCTCACGCTGTCACCTTCTTCACATAACGTGAGACCCTTTTCCCAAGATAAGTCCAAGCTTGAGCCATGGACATATTTGCAAAATATCCTTGATTCGAGCGTTTTGAATTCGCCAACCGATCGTGGCTCGTCCGACATCCGAAATGGCATACGTGTCTCTCGCTTCACCGGAATGCCTCCGTGTTCTTTCAAGATGTTCATAACTCGCATCCATTCTTCCTTCCACTTCCTTCATCCCCGCTTCAATTATTTTTCTCTTTTCGGCCCATAGATACAGCAGAGTGTTGGAGTGGCAGAGTCTGAGGGGAGTTTCTTCGCTTATAATGTCATTGTGTGGGACAGACCTCGTTGAGGGGTTTGTGCAATCATCAAGGTCATATCTTTTGATCCTTCCCCTCAACAGATTTTCCTTTCTTTTGTTTCAAAATTTTCACCGGTGATTTTCCTTCTCGCTTGTTCCCTTCTCATCCGCTCCTTTCTTTTCAACTTGATTTTTCGCTTTAAGGTATTCATCTTCCCCTTTTTGGCATCATCAAAGGATAGAGGAACCCAAAGGGGGAACATCTTGGCAAGCATGAAATCGAAGTCTTCGATGGTTGAGTTCGCTTCAAGTCTGCTGCGTTGTATGCAAAGACGGAATTCGGGTCGAGTAGCGTTGGATTCTTTGAAATCGCTTCATCTCGGCCATGAAGAGGTGAATTTTCTTGTCATGTGTTCTTCCAAACGCCAGTATATCATTTGTATTTTGCTCACGCAGCGCCTTGATTTCGGGCAGGTGTGAGCTTCATGCATATGCTCAATGTGTTCTCTCACTTTGTTTTTGCATCAAGCATTTTCAGCTCTCCACACCAGGCCTTTGTTGAACAAAGTTCAAGATCTCATTGCTCCACACGCATTGATTCGCCTTTGTTGCCACCATTCCCTTATCTCGATCGTGATGCCTCTCAAGTCGGGCCGTAAGGTTGGCATCTCTCGTTGTCCGATCGCATGTCCAAAGAATCATCCGTTCAACCTCGGCAAAGAGTGCCTTGAACACTTCTCGAACAACATTCTTCACATTTGCGGTGATGGCCATACAACGTCAAAATCAAAATCGGCCGGAACAATGGTGCCCGAGTGAAAAACAGGAGGTGGTCCGTGATAGCATGCTTGTTCATTTTTCGACTCTTCGTGGAGTTCCGGTATTTCCGGTGAAAAAGGAAAAGACTTACGAAGGATTCATCACCGCCAACCGGGATGCATTCGATGATGAGTGGTGCACGGGCGGTTCTTTTGGGAATCGATCCGCTTCACTTGAGGAGCCGCGCAGATGGTCTCTTGTTGAGTGGGTCTTGTTGTGAGGTGGACCCGCTTGCACGAGCCTCGATTGTCTTTACCGCCCGTTGGTGTCGGTGATTTTTCCATTTGATGAGATCGGTCCTCGGCCTTATCGAAGCGTCATCGGACGATGATGAGATTTCCATTGGTGGCTCATCATCAAAGTTAAAGGTTTGACGAGTAGTCTTGGGATCGACTTACTCGTGCTTGGAACACCCGCGAATCGAAGTCTTTTGGATTTGTCATGGGGATGACTCGCTTCTTCTTCGCTTTCCTCGATCCGGAAAAGTGACATCGTGGTTGTCCGGGAATCATGAAGTGCGTTGATCTCCTTCTCGGATGGGTCGATGATAGCGGGGAGGGATGTTCTCTACTTCGCCTTTTCTTTACCCCAGGAAGTCTCAACCTCCCGTGGGCCTTCATTACCTCCAGCTAGCCTCTCTCGTTGCGAGGCCTTGGTCCTCCCTTTCGACAGTGTGTTTACTGTCTTAGGGTCTTCTACGGTGGCATCCATAGGAGTCTCAACCCCATGGATTGCACTTTCATCGCCGTGCAGTGTTAACTCCCGGGCTGTTCCTTCCTCGTGCCTCGACTCGCATCGCAGCGTCATTAGCCTTCAGAGCGATTTGGCACCGAGAGCTGAGACAGTCTCAATCGTCCGAGCTTCGTTGATGGCAACTTGCTGTTCTTCTTGTGATTGTAATTTCTCTTCTTCGCCTCCTTGATTCGTTGTGGAGTCATCTGCAAAGCATCCTCCGACCTTGCCGCAGGTGGAGGAGTTTCCCCTCAGGTGGCGCACCACCGGTGAGTGACTTGGAATGGGGTCACTCGTCTCCAAACTCCCACTGTTTCGATTGATTGTTCACCGTTGGGGCGGTGGTAACACACCTTCAATAGGGGTTGGCTCGTGGGGTCCCCACTATCCCAGTTTCATCGCCATCTCCTTATTGCTTCTTCTCGAGTGAGTCGGGAAGTGGTAGCAAAGAACATCGGTGGCTATTTATTTGAACCACCACTCCCATTGGATCGATTTCGGTTTGTGTTTCGATGACTCTCCTGGTCCTTCCATCAATCTTTGCTCGTGAAAGATTCGTGATTCGGCAATGCTTGCCGTGATTTGCAACTCTTCTCGCGGGCAGCAAAGATTCTCCGGATCCTCATCACCGTCCGAGAAGACATCAAGGAGAGGATGTGTGTGTTCTCGTGGGTACCGAGATAGGGACAGATGCTTGCCTTCTCACGTTCCTCGCCTTCCTCCGACTTGCTTTTTTCTCTCTCCTTTTCCTTGTAAATCTGCAGGATGTCTAAGCAGCTTGTCTTCATCAAGTCTTTGGGAGCAAAGATAGTTAGTCCAAGGAAATTTAGCGATTCCTCTTCTTCTTCTATGAACTCAAAGCCGTTGGAACTGTTCCTTGACTTACTTAACTTCCATTTCCTCCACTCACGCAGACGATTTTGGATGTCCGGGTAAGGTGGAGATAAGATCATTACATCACTATCCGCTCCGGCAGGTTCTTTGTATTCACCGTGTGTGAGCTACAGTGGTGTGTCTTCGGGTTGCCTCTGCGATCGCCTTCACGAGACTTGGTCTGTTTCATCAACTACATCCGGAGACTCTACTTCTCCGGTAGTCTCTCGGTATTTGTGCTAGCCGAGTAACCGACTCATTTGGTTTCTCCGATTGGATCGCTTGACTATTCTCCTTCGTCTCCTGGTTTGTACAGGGGAATTTCTGGTTCGTAGATATTGTCCTCTTAGTCTTGGGCGGTCAGTTTGGCCGGGTGTCTTTTCTCGAGGAGCTGGCCGTCTTGGCTTGTCGAGTTCTCCTCCTTTGACGATCGGAGAAGGTATTTGTGAGTCCTTCGATCGACCGGCCGCTGCAGGGCGGGAGACACTACCGCTGGGCAGTGACTCGGGCAGGGCGGGGAGCAAGTTTGGTTTTCTTTGCGCAGGGGCATCGGTCTTCTTAGCATTGCGTGCAGGGCAGCTTTTTTTTTGGGCCGGAGAGGAAACATTTGTATCTTCGGGTCATTCCCCCTCACGGGTGTCGCCTCTCTTGGCGTAAGCTCTCTTATGTGCG
Source organism: Rehmannia glutinosa (assembly GCA_016081115.2). NCBI lineage: Eukaryota > Viridiplantae > Streptophyta > Magnoliopsida > Lamiales > Orobanchaceae > Rehmannia > Rehmannia glutinosa. The sequence continues at coordinate 60,265 of JABTTQ020003286.1, forward strand.
CCAGAGAGGTTTGCTCGAACATCCTCTTGTTAACATGGAATGCCTTCCCATGTCTAAGAGGGACTCCTTTCACCTCCAATAGCCGGCCAATCACTGGCCATATCCTAGGGAACCTCCAAATGAACCATCTTCTTTGAAGGACTTGTTCCCCACGTTCGCAAAGTCCATCGTGAGACAAACTCAGCCTTGAGTTTATCTTCTTTTCTTCAATGATTGCGGCCATTACAATTAGCTTTGCCTTTGTTTTTTGATTGGTCAAAGCCGCCAAATTTGATGTCGATACATTTGGCAACTATGTCCAACAACTTGTGATAATCCTCCTCGCCAGATCTCTTGTTTTTTTGTGTATATTATTTTATCAAAGCAAAGTCGGACTTGGCTATTTTTTTCCATGCGTCGGCCAAGTTTACATCAGCTTCTTTAATCTCGGATGCTCCTTCTGGCCGGGTAGTAAGCAATATTCAGCCAAATCCTTGGCAAAGTGATAGTCGTCGATTGCTTTCCGTGAACAGATGACTTGATTCCTTCATCGTGAATCTCAAAGCATTCACGTAGAATTGTGCGACCTCCTCCACATAGGTCATCGGATATTCTAATGTTAGAAACGGTTTTAGTCCGGACGTTTCCAACTTCTCAGCGATTTTCTTCACCAGGGTGTCGTCGGACCGCTTTCACCATTCCGTCAAAATCCACCGCCGAACCGGTGTGGATTTGCTTTCCTAACTTGGTAAAGTCATAAGTTGGTGCCATTTCTCAGGATTGTATCAAGGAAAACTCGAAAATTGATTTGAGGGTTGATAGGGTTTCAAGAGTATTCTCGCTTTGCTTTTGAGAGAAAGAGATGAACAGTTTTAGAAGTGTGAGAGAGAAACGGACGAAAATGGTTTAAATATGGTTTATGAAAGGGCGTGCGGGTGGTTTTTGAAATGTGATCGAAATCAACGGCTTGGATTTCGTGACGCCTATTGAGCATTTCATGTCTCGTATTTAATGCGGCAAAGATTTATATCCAATCATAAGCTTGGTGTGCAGCTTTATGTCCGTACACATCATCATTATGCCGACGTATTCCTTAAAACATTCCCGCTTAGTCAAAACGATCGCGTTTTTGTCACTTTGCTCATAAGTTATTGGCTTATCTCTTAGCCGATTTTACTCTACTTCTCACGTTCTCTTAGCGACTCAACCTATCGGTGACTCGGTGTAGTTGTTTTTCCGATCTGGTGATTTATTGAGTGATTTGTTTTCACTCTTTTTCACCTCTTTTCTGTTCCATTTCTCTTCTTTGATTCATCTCGAGTGTCACCAGCTCAATTAACCCCAACTCATGTTTGAGTTCTTCAAATCTTGACTCACATAATGGTTTTGTGAAGATGTCGGCCTAGTTGTTTATCGCTTGAGATATATTCCAAGATAATGTCCTTCTTTTCAACATGATCTCTTATGAAGTGATATCTGACATCAATATGTTTTGTTCTTGAGTGCAACACAGGATTTTGAGTGATTGCAATGGCACTTGTGTTATCACACATGATTGGAATTTCTTTTTCTTCAACTTCATAGTCTCTTCTTTGTCTCATCCATAGGACTTGGGCACAATTTGCCGCAGCCTATGTATTCGCCTCATTTGTAGAGGTGGCTATTGAGTTTTGCTTCTTGCTAAACCATGAAATTAGTCCGTTTCCTAGCATTTGACATGTGCTCAAGTGCTCTTTCCCGTCCACTCGCATCCAAAGATAGTCGAATCGAATAGCCAATTAGCTTGAATCCACCTTCCTTTGGATACCATAGGCCTACTTGGCTTCCTTTCAAGTATCTCAATATTTCTCTTTAGTCATGTGGCTCTCTTTTGGAGCAGATTGAAATCTTGCACATACACCTACAAAGAAAGGTGATGTCCTGGCCCGCCAAATTTGTGAGATAGAGCAATGATCCAATAAGTGCTCTATATCTTGTTTGATCTATGTGCTTGCCATCCGCATCCATGTCCATTTTGACCGATGTGTTCATTGGTATTTTTACGTAAGACTTCTCGTCCATACCAAACTTCTTCATTAAGTCTCGTGTATTTTGTTTGACTTATGAAGGTTCCATCCTTCATTTGTTTCACTTGGAGTCCAAGGAAGAATGTCACTCTCCCATCATGCTCATTTCAAATTTACTTTGCATGAGGTTTGAAAATTTTTCACATGACTCTTTGTTAGTGGATCCAAAAATAATGTCATCCACATATATTTGAACAAGCAAAGATACTTTTCTTGTCTTGAATTAGAAAAGTGTTCTATCTACTTTTCCTTTTGTGAATCCATTTTCGATTAGGAATTGTGACAGGGTATCATACCATGCTCCGGGTGCCTGTTTCAATCCATACAAGGCTTTCTTGAGTTGGTATACCTTGTCTCCAAGAGTCTTTCCGCTCAAATCCTGGAGGTTGTTCAACATACACTTCTTCTTCCAATAAACCATTTAGGAATGCACTTTTTACATCCATCGATATACAATGAAATTCTTGTGAGTTGCATAGGCAAGAAACATCCTTATAGCTTCCAATCTTGCTACAGGGCAAATGTTTCATCAAAATCTATCCCTTCTTCTTGGCAATATCCTTTGGCTACTAGTCTTGCTTTGTTTCTTACCACGAGCCTTCCTCGTTCATTTTATTTCGAATACCCATTTGGTGCCAATAACATTTTGATGCATGGGTCTTTGCACTAATTCCCACACTTTATTTCTTTCAAACCGATTCAGCTCTTCTTGCATAGCTTGAATCCAATGTGTGTCATCCAATGCTTGTGACACATCTTTTGGCTCTATTTGCGAGATGAAGCATGTGAACATAGCTTCTTGTTGAGTTTGGATCTTGTTTTGACACCTTCTCTTATATCTCCAATGACAAGTTCGGTGGATGGTCTCTCACCATTACCTTACATCAGGTTGGAGTAAGTTAGTTGGATTGATCGACTTGCGGTTGTGTTGGTGTGGTCGCTCTCTCGTTATCACTTAGCCGCAAATTTTCCAAATTGTTTTTGAGATTCAACTATCTCATCTTCTTTCGAATTGATAATTCCACTTGACTTCAAAGATAGGGACTCTTCTCTATGATTGGATGATTCAAACTTTATCGGTGACTCTTCAATGTCTTCTCCATTTACATTTGGCTCATCGAATACTACATGAATGGATTCTCTCGTAACCATAGTTCTTTTGTTGAGTATCCTGTAGGCTTTGCTTTCAAATTTGAGTATCCTAAGAAGATACCTCATCAACTTTAGCATCAAAAGCCTTTAGGTTGTCTTTGCCATTGTTGTGGATGAAGCATTTACATCCAAATATTCTCAAATACGCAACACTTGGTTTTCTTCCATCCCATATCTCATAGGAGTCTTTGTCACCGCCTGTCTGTTTATCATACATCTGTTTTGGGTGTAGCAAGTCGTGTTGATTGCTTCAGCCCAAAATCTTTGGTAACCCCGCTTGCCTAACATGGTCCTTGCCGCTTCTTTGAGGGTTCTGTTTCTTCTTTCGCAACTCCATTCTTTTTGTGGAGTCCTTGTCTGTGATAGTTCATGACCAATACCATTCTCAATACAATCGAGTTATTATTCCATTGACAAACTCGGTTCCTCTATCCGATCTTATTTTGATAACGGTTTGACTCTTCTCATTTTGAATCCTCTTCATCATTTGTGGTAGTTTTTGTAGAGTTTCTTTCTTCTTGCACATGAATACTTGTCCATGTATATCTTGAGTAGTCATCTACTACCACCAAGGTGTATTTCTTTCCACTTATCTTGGCATTTTGGTTCCTTTGGGCCAAATAGATCCATATGAAGCAGATGCAATATTCTTGTTGAGGATGGGCATGTCTTTTCTTTGAATGACGACTTGATTTGTTTTCCTTTCGACATGCATCACATATACTCTCCTTCTTGTATCTTCGAGTCCGGAAGTCCTTCTACAAGATGACTTCTTGCCGACTTGTTAAGTGTTTTGAAATTGGTGACTCTCGTTTTTGTGCCATACCAACTTGATTGATTGTACTCTTTGCTAGTAGACAAGTGTTGGGTGTTGCGATTGACCAATCCACTACATACATATTTTTTCTGTCTACATCCTTGCAAAGACAACTTCATTTGATTCAATATCCTTGATTTGGCATATATCCATGTTGAATCCAACATTGTAGCCCTTGTCACAGAGCCGATCGATACTCGTAAGTTGAAGTTGAGTCCTTCAACGTATGCAACATCTGTGATTTCTAATCCATTCCTCTTGATGGATCCAATGCCTCTTATTTCACCAGGAGCTTCATTTCCTCCAAATATGACTTTTGCTCCTTTGACTTCCTTGAATTTTGACAAATTTCTCTTATTTCTGTCATATGTCTAGAATGTACCACTATCCATGTACCAGGTTCCTTGGCACTCACTGTTCCTTGAACCGCAATCAAGGAAATTAAGTTTTAGGTACCCATACTTATGCGGGTCTGAGGGGTTAGAATTGTAAGATGATCCAACCAGCCTATAGCCAAATGATTTGACTCTAAGGGGTTGCCATCTATCGGTGCCATAATCATAATTAATTCTCGCAAATTGCTTGGGGATTCTAGGTTCATACAAATTGTCTCTTTTGTCTGTATGCCTGCATATGTGTTTTAGCAATTGCCTTCTTTTGGGTAATTGTGGTGTCTTTGAGTGTAGTGCCTAGGTGCATGTGTGTGCCGATGAAAGCTCTTATACTTTTGGAATGGCCTTTCTTGAGTTCTAGACCTTTGCCATTTGGGCTTATATTCCATAAGTCGTCAGGCCGATAGTTCACATTATTCCAATCACTTGGCTTGGATATTTTCTACCGTTCCCATCATATGTATTTCTTTTATGGGTTTTCGGGATTTTGGTAGCTCTCCTTCTTCTTTACTGAGTATTTTAATTTAGAATTTCTTTGAGGACTCTTGAATCTCTTCTCACGTCCTTTCAAAGACACTCGCTCGTTTTCCTTTTCCTTTGTAACCAAGGCCGGTTTGCTTAGTATTGTGCTTTGGAGTGAATGTGTGTGCAACATTTAGAGTTTTGGATTTTTCGGACTCTTCATGACTTGAAGATCCTTTTTGAAAAATTACTCTTGAGGTTTGACATGGCACAGAGGAATTAAATCCTAAGCCTGTCTTGTCTCCACATTCTCTTTGACTCATAATAAGATCATCCAATGATTTAGATGCCTTAGTGAATGAGGCAATAACATTCTTGAGGTCATTCTCCTCTTTTCTATAGCAAAGCAATTTCTCGCTACTAATTTAGCATTTTCAACCTTTAAACTTTCATTTTCATTTTCAACGGCTATTTGACTTAGAGTTCGGCTCCTTAGTCACTTTGAGTTTTGACTTTTGAGTAATTTGTTTTTCCTCATTCAATAGTGTGTGTGAGGATTTGATGTGTTCAAAGTCTTTCATCATTTTGCTTAATGAATCATAAAGATCAAGAGGTGATGAAGTGAGTGTGTCGCAGTCACTATTACTAGTGCCTCCGAGTTTGTTGAGTTAGATTGTACCTCATCTTCTTGATCTTGTTCTTTGGCCATCAAGCGGATCGGGCTTCTTCTTCGTGAGTCACTTGAGTAGTCACTTCATCGCTCTCTCAATCACTGTCTCTCTTGACTTAGCTATTTCAATGATCTCTGCCCATCATTGCCTTTTTCCTTTCTTGTCTTCTTTCTCTCAAGATCTTTCTTTCTTCTTCATCCCTGTACTTGTTGACTACAGGATATGAGCGATCAATGGCATAGTGACTGGTTGTCTGAGTTCCCAAAGATAGATATTCAACCTTTTGATCAGCCTCTTTCCATTCTTGGATTGTCAACCCTTTGATACTCAACTTTTTGATGATCTGTTCTCTTGGTTGGCCTATCTTCCTTGATTTGGAGGGAGCCGAGTGTCTTACGGAAGATTCACCCTTTCCTCTCTTGTAGTTCTTGTTAAAGAACTTGTTAAATCTTTTAACCATCGGGGCTATTTCTTTCTGGGTCAATTGCCTCTTTGATCTCGACTCTCTTCCCATCTTTGACAATTAGAGCAAATTGTTTTGGGTACAACTGTCTCTTCCTGGTCTTTTCTTCTCACTCAAACTCGTAGGCTTTGAGGTCCGAGAATAACTCATGATTGGATGTCTTTGATAGGTCCATGGAGTGTCTCGGTGCCATGACCTTCATTTCCCATTCATTTGGAAGACTTTTTAGGATCTTCATACACATTTCCTTCGTGTATATTCCTTTCCAAGTGTAGAGAGATGACTCATTTGTGATTTCAGTAAACCGAGCGTCTAGTTGATCCAGGTTCTCTCCCGAGATCATTTTGAAGTTTTCAAATTTTTGTACCGCCACCGATAATTTGTTTTCTTTGATTTGCTCGAGCCTTCACAAATTAATGTCGGCTTGTCCGATTTCTTTAGCCGTTTTGCATGATTTGACTTTATTGAACATGGCTTTGTCCAAAGTTTTGTAAAGGATGTCCTTGGCTACATTTGTCCGGTTGTATCTTTTTCTGTCATCATTTGTCCACTCGAGTTCTTGTTTTTCAACCATGACTGGTCTAGGAGCAAGACATCTTCTTCTCCTTCACCGCAACTCTTAAATGTTGTGTTCACCTTTAATATTTGCAGAGGCCCATCTTCTATTACTATCCACATCTCATCATGTAATGCCGATAGATGAGCCGCATACGAATTTTCCAATCATCAAATTCTTCGATAGTGAACATAGGGATGCGTGTCAAATTTGCTTCCATGATAATGACTTTTAATAAAAAATTTGAAGGTTTAAGTACTAAAGCGGACTTTGAAAAGTTTGGAGATCTAGTTCAAGAACTAACGGTGCGGAGGGTTCAATGAACCAACCGCGCTCCGATACCACTTGTAGGTCCCAAGGGGTGTAGTGTAAGGTTTAGAAGGGGGTTGAATAAACCTTACCAAATTTTCGATTTAGTCCTTTTAAATCTCTGAGTTGATTCTACACAAAGTGTGTCCTTGATGGATGATCGAATTAGTCGCTCAAGAAAGTTAATCTCTCAATGAGACTCAATCGATTTTGTTGATGGAGTAACTCAATTGTTGGCTATAATTTAACTCAATTGTGGTTTTATTTTTATTGGAAGACTTAACACCCTTAAGTTTGATTAAGCAAAATTTTAGAGCTTGATTTAGTACTTATAAATTATCAAATGGATAGCAAATTTATCGTGAGATATAAGCGATTAAAAGTGCGCAGGAATTTAAATGTTGAAATGTAAATGACACAAAGTGAAGTTTTTATAGAGGTTCGAAGATGGGGTAATTCTTCTACTCCTCTCTTCTCCAACTCCGGAGGAATCCACTAAGTAATGATCGGTTTACAAAGTGGTAACACTTGTCCCGATACAAGTCTTGATCACTAGCCGACTTGATCCTTAGGGACTCGATGCCTGAGACGCCTTGATCACTCGGTGGCTTCTCGTATGACTCGGCTTCTTCACAGGTAATTTGCGCTTGTTACTCTGACTCACTTGCTCAAGCTCTTTGGATTTGATCACGAAGCCCTCCAAAAGCTTAAGACTTGGTTCAACCTTGAACCTTTCTACAATCCTTCCGGAATGTAGACCCCTTGTTTTCAAAAGTTTCCTCTTCAAGCGATTGAAGTTCTCTTTCCTTCACGGGTGAGTGTTGGATTGATGTACTTCGTAATGTAGGCTTGAGGATTGAGAATGTTTGATTTTTCTAATGTGCTTGTATATCTCACGTGTGTGTCATTCTTATATTTCTCAAACAAACTCCTCGGCCTTTTATAGTGAACTTTCAAAAATTTGCCCGTTGAAGAGATAGGCTTATTTTTGAAAGTCACTTTGCGATCGTTGGCTTGCGTTCTTGGAATTGCCATTTCCTCGTATGAATTGTTCTTTCACCTTTTCGAGTTCGACACGGTGTAGTGCTTCCCATTGGTTCATTCCTTTTGCACGCTTCTCGGGATCGAGCACTCCAAGAAAGGTGGTATGGAGATATTACTTGTTTAAGTAAGTCTCTTGATTTTCGGCAACTTGATTCTTTTCGATTATCTCGACTTGATTGCATTTCCTTGCTTTCCCAGGTGACTTAGAGTCGACTTCCAATCATGGATGACTCTTTGTCACTTCAACTTGAGACTTGGCTTTTCTTGAGTTGACTTGACCGATGCTCCACCACTGTTTGCATCTCACCGCTTCTTGATAGAGTTCCGTCTACTCTTCTTTGCCATACTCAAATTTGTCTCTGTGAGAGTTTTCCTTCCGTCTTGATTGTCTTCTTGCATGTTAGGCGTAGGCGACTTAACTCGGCTTGGCCACTCTATTCATTACAATGCATTTTACAACAAGAATTGGGGTGCCAACTTTCTATTCTAAGTTTTACATGGCATTCATCAAAATCTAAACAATAAAATTCCTAACAATCATGTAATAGTTAGTCACGTAGCGAGAGTTATTTTGAATGAAATTCACCTTAACATTTAGTATTAGAATTATTGACATTTTATTGCTATTTTAGATCCATTTGCTTATCACTAATTTGAGTGACTTGAGAGTTCAAACTCCAAATTCTCGAAGTCGAGGTAAGTGCATCTCTCCGCAATATGAATAGTCTATTTTATGTTTGTGCCATTTATTGTGTATGAGCTATGTTAGATTATGTGTTTCATAGCGGCTTTGAGTATACCTTATGGCATATTGCATAATAGATTACACGAGTAATAGTATATATATACATAGTTTTCAAAAGAATTATATTTTAGAGTACAGTATCGGGCTCTAGACCGCCACGAGTTTAGTTTGGGGCACCTAGTCCGCCCCTAAGGGCTCTTAGTCCGCCCTTATTAGTTATTTCGCTCCAGTGGGATTCGGTGGCTAGCTACCCCGGGTACCATTGGAGTTGCGCGCATTGATACCATGCCTGGGCCCTTATTAGTTAAATATTTATATAAGTATATGCATTTAATAGAAAATAGATATATCTTGTGCATGTTCATATAACCTTTTTTGATTGTTTTATGAGACATGGTGTTACTTACTAAGCTTTTGCTTATAGTTTTATATTTTCATATTACAGATAAAGACAAGGGTTTACTATAGACACGGAGGATAGCAGGGTTGTGGAGGGCGATAGTGGCGACGGAATCTCGGAAATTAGTTTCCGCTAGTATTTTAATTATATCGAGTTTAGACTTAATTGAAGTATTTCAGTTGCAGTTTGCCTAGACGTTTCTTCGGATAAGAAGTCTTGGTGACTTCTTAGTATTTCTTTATTAAAGGTTATAGGATTTCTAGCATTAACTCATTTTAATTTATAATAAAAAAAAGTTATTCATGTTTTCCTTTTTAACTCGAATGCTTTATCAAATGACTTTACAACAATTTAAATAGTCATTAAATAATAAGATAATTAACATCCCTTAGGGGGGTGTTACAATAAAGAAGTTGACGGGCCAATAATCCAAATTAACCCCAAATATGTGGATGTGATGAAAAAACCAAATTCATCCAAGGAAGCCAAATAATATTCATATGACTGAAAAAAAACACTCTCACAAGAGAGAAAGAAGAATACTTCCACTCACAAAGAGGGAAAATGTCTATTTCCACAAAAAAGAATAAAACTACCCCCAAAAGGAGAAAACATAAAGATAAAGATCAAACAAAATTAAACAAAAATGAATATTCTCCCACATCCTTCAATGGGTTTTCGGGTAAAAGATAGAATACAATGGAGTATGGTTTATTATTATTATTATTATTATTATTATTATTATTATTATTATTATTATTATTATTATTATTATTATTATTATTATTATTATTATTATTATTGTTATTATTATTATTATTATTATTATTATTATTATTATTTATAAACAGGGCATTTTATGTGTTGATTGTCACATCAATTTCTCAACTCATTGTTCGCATAGTATTGTTGTTATTATTATTTTAATATTTATTATAGTTCATCACTTTTTTTAAAAATAAATACAAAATATTATTAAAAAAAATGTATTCCATCGCTTACAAGCCAACAACTAGCTTTAAAATAGGGGTCTCGTTAAAACCTATTAAAGTAAAACCCAGTGGGGAAAATATTTGATATTAAAAAGAGTACCCCATAAAAAAATAACAAATATAACTTAAAATCGCACTAAATGATGAGTGTCTATTTTTGGAGAAATTGCGAATGACATTGTCATGTATTTTTTATTATTCATCATTTTGAGTAGTTGTGTATTGCATATGATTCTTATGATTGTGTCTTTTTTTGTAATTTATATTATTATCCACCTCTTGTGATTCTCTCATAAATACCATAAGCCCAAGTATTTTCCACATTATTCTCTTCCTTTTTCATTTTCACTTTTATTTTTTAATGATATAATAGTACAAGTAATGTAAAACAACTCAAAGATGAAACACTTGATTAGAGACTAACTTACAGTACCGAACATTACTTAGGTAATCCCCTATATCCCAAAATAATTACTCAATTTGCCATAGGATAAAGTTAATGTTTTTAATTTTGTTAAACTAACTTATTGTATTGATTCTTTAATAAGTTTGATGTAGCTAAAATTTCAGATCTTAATATTTGTCACATTGTTTGTTATTATCCAAGAAGTTCTTGATAGAATTGACTTGATTATTTGTAATCGCATTAACAGAATAGTAAAATCGACTGCTCAACAATACGAAGAGAGAAATGAATCAACTATGGATATTTTTAAACTTAAAACTCATTATTGAAATTTGAAATTTAGAATATCTGGTGGGAAAAAAGGAAAAAATAAAACATAAAAGAGAACACGTTCTTGGGGCCAGAATAATTTAGAGACTGTTCCTTGGGCTTCATAAAATTTAGTCTCTCAGATTCCATTGCTGGAGCCCAAATTTTGATACGAGTTGAATCAGAGCCCAGACTGTTGCGGACCATCAAATTGGTCTTCCGTATACAGTTCCAAATGGGTAATTATATGCTACCAAATTGTGTAGTATTCAACCATATTGGGATGCTTATATGAGTCTAATTTTTAATTTATTTTTTAAAAAACATACATGCATAAGTCATAATTGTACACACGTAAGCATCTCAATGGTAATTGGGTGCTACCAATTGAATCAAATCCTATATATTATTGCTTCAAAAAAATCTTCTTCAAATTAATAAATAAGTGTTTTTCATAAGAGAAAAATAGTTCTTTTGTGTTTTGTCTACGTGATATAAACATGTTTTTTTATAGTATAACTGAATTGTACCATCTTGTATCCGACATTCAAGTTCTCTTAGAAATTTGTTTTTTTTAATATTGTTATTGTTAAAGCTTTGAATAATGAATATTTGTTCAATCTGCCTATAATTATCACTTAGGGGGTGTTTGGCTGAGCTTATAAGCTCTTAAAAATAGCTTATAAGATGTTTAAGAGCTTATAAGCTCTTAAAATGTGTTTGGTAATTTTTTTCCAAAAGAGCTTATAAGCTCTAAAAAAAAGATGTCAGAGAGCTTATAAACTCCTAAAAAAGAAGTACCTCTACCCCAACTTTTTTTAAAAGAGCTTATAAGCTCTTTATTTTAAACATTCAAAAGACAAAAAATATACTTAATAATTTTTTAAGATATAAAAACATCTTATAAGCTCAACTATCTTGTTTTATCCAAACACTTTGACAACTTATTTTTAAAATAAGATCTAACATCTTATAAGCTCCTAAAATAGCTTATCAGATGTAGGAGCTTATAAGATGTTTTAAATAAGCTTAGCCAAACACCCTCTTAGTCAATTTCAAATCGGATATATTTAGTTAATCTTAGAACTATGTTTGGAAGCACTTTTGGAACACAAATCCATTTATGAAATGCATTTCTCAATATGAACTTTTGGAAAAATGCTTATAAGTATTATTAAGCACATGTTTAGGAGTACTTATGATCGACAAAGTTCATTTATAGAAAATGGATCTTAATAAATGACTTCTTATAGAAGTCTCCAGATTTAGTGTATATTTGGGAGCAATTATGTCAAAGTCCATTTAAAAAATGAATTTCTTAATAAGTGACTTTTTAAAATATCTACAATCATGACTTCTATAGATGGACTCTTTGGAGGAGTGACTTATCCAAAGTCTCATTCTAAATTACCACCAAATATTAATTATTACTAAAATGAACGTTTATATCTAAAAGTTTATCTTAAAAGTACTCCTAAACAAGTACATAACTTCTCTAGAATGGAGTTTTTGGAATAATAATTTATCCAAAAGTCCATTTTAAATTAACCACCAAACATCAATTAATATTGTTGAATTGTACTTTTAGATCCAAAAGTTCATATGAATAGTGCTCACAATTAAACAAGCACTAAGTATTGTGTGGAAATGCATTTTAATTGTCATTTTAAAGAAGTAGCTAGGGTGGCCAAATGGAATCAGACAAGAACCATGGGCAACGTTTTCAAAAACAGTTGACCGGCATCCATTTACAAAATTAGAACCGGAACCATGTGGGCCAGTTCCGGTTATGGTTCATCTGTCATGTCAAAAATCGTGGAACTAGAAGTTTTAACTGTCGATTCGAACCGTCGGTTTCAAGGTTAATACCAACAATTTTTATTTTTATTTTTTGTAAAAATATGCTAGAAGAAATGTTAAATGTTTATTATATGGTTTATATTCACAACTGCATGACACACAATTTAAACCAAATGTTGCAAACGCACTATGTGGACTTTGATTCATTTATATCCTAACGGTTCACTTGGCATTATTGATGGGATTAGATAAGAAATTAAAATGAGCTATTATAGCACTATTCATTGATTATATTGTACGGTTTACGTTTAATGGAAATGGGTCAAATTAGCCCTTTCTAAAATGTGAAGATGAAAAATAACCATCTTTTGTAAACACATCGTTTTTAGCCATTTTGGCCAAGCAAATGACATTTATACCCTTTAAGTGTATTACAATAGGTCACCTACCTCTATTTCTGTTTTTCAGTTTCTCTCTCACACTTTTGGTTCTAAGACTTTATATTTTCCGGTGATCCATTTTTTTTATTGGAATCTCGAAACAATGTAAGCATTTTGTTCTCTAGCTCATCCTTTATCCATTTCAGTATCGTAGTTAGTTTGGTGTTGGGTATAAACTAGATTTGAAAATCATAGACATGAAAAAACCCAATTCAAAATAAGCTCAAACAGTCTGCAAATGTAACTCGACATCTAACTCAATGTCACGTCACATCGAGTCACATGTAACTTGACATCGAGTTAGATTGTTTTCGAGTTACTTTTAACACGATGTCAGGTCACTTACTCAACTTCGAGTTACATGTCAGCCTATAATTTTCAATTTTTTTTGTTCTTTAAATTGATAATATGTTGTTGTTGGTTTCAGATGGAATATGATAAAGTCATAATTGTCCATAATGGTTTTTGGGATGGTAGTTTCTATAGGAATGGTGAAGAAGTACTCATTTTTACGTCATTGTGGACAATATCATATAGTGAGTTTGCGGATATTGTTCATAACGTTGTAAATAGTGATCGGCGATTGTGTGAATACAAATTACACTGTTTAATGCCAATTGGGGGTGGTTCTGAGGTTAAGTCTTTGATTAAGTGTGAACGGGAGCTTTGATGAATAGCTGAAATTTCAAAGATCCTCGAATATTTGTGACCTTGCAACCAAAAGATCATGGGATGGTGGGGACCTCATACATCGGAAATAACAATCCACATTATTTTATGAACCTCATGGCTGCTCAACTTTATTCTTATGGTACGACAGCCAATTCATGCCCGTAAATCCATATAATTCTCACTACCACATGAATTATATACATGGTCCACCACAATGTATGACAATCTATATGCAACATGCTGCGCCCGATGATTGTCCAAGTAAATCTAGGACCTTGGAGCATCAACTAATGCCTATGCAACATGTAATACCCGATAATTGTCCAAGTAAATCTTCTATCTTAGAGCATCAATTGAGAATCAATAGTAGTGATCATGTGCATGGTGGTGGTGGTGATGATGATGGTGTTGGTGGATTTAATGATGATTTTGGGCGGTATGATGATTTTGAGGGCGGTGACCATTATGATGATCAAGATGACCATGAATTTGTTGGTGATCAACATAACCAACAAGATGAACAATTTGTTCCATCGGGGGTCAATGATGGTGACAAATCTGAGAAAGAAGATGACGATCCGGAGTACGATGTTGATGATGAACTAGTCCGTCAATTGATTTATGATCACTTTGGATGGGAAAAAGATGACTATTTTGTTTTGGATGACCGTGAAGGGAATGATGTGAAGAATGAAATCATAATAGGAGATAATGACGAGCACGTTCTTCAGAATAGACGATTTCCAGTCTATAAAGTACCTCATGTTAATGCCAACGAAGTAGATAATGAGAACGATGAACATACGAAGCTCTCAATAGTTAGGTCGAAATATGCTTGGATGGCTCATGGAACGTCTTATCAGTATCCCGATCATATTTCCATTGCACAAGAACCACCTAACATCGAGCGTGACTTATTTAAAGGTGTAGTGCTAGTAAGCAAGGAAGAAATGGTAATAAAGTTGGGCTTCTACCATCTACACCATCGTGTGAAGTATAGAACAACACGGTCTTCGACTTCACGTTATGAGGCTATTTGAAAACATAAAGGATGCACCTTCTTACTTCGTGCAAACGTTATCCAGTGAGGAAGTTAGAAGGTGACTAAATTCAAGCAACCTCATACATGTGAAGCCAACCTAAGTAGACATGCTCCTCGACAATTGCCTTCGAAGATTATTGGAGCCCTATTCACGCCAAGACTACTAAAGAAGGGACGATCCCTTAAACCTAGGGATATTATTGCTAATTAGCCTGCTGAACATGGGATAGACATTTTGTACAACAAAGCACTAAAATCATAACATTGTGCTTACAACTGCATACATGGTGACCAATTACAGTCTTGGGGGATTTTGCCTGCATTCTTGTGCATGTTGAAAAAAGAGAACCCATTTACAATTGCGCTATACGAGACTGATGACGATAATAGATCAATTATGTTTATATTGCCTTATATGCGTCAATTAAAGGATTCAATGAGTGTTGTAGACCTGTTATTGTTGTTGATGGCGCACATCTAAATGACAAGTTTAAAGGTGTGTTGTTTGTTGTGGTTACGAAAGACGACAATGAACAAGTGTTTCTATTAGCATTTGGTGTGGCTGATAAGGAGAAGGACGAATCATGAGAATGGCTTATGAAGCAATTACACAACACATACAGATGTCCTCAAATTTGCTCATTGTATTCGATCGTCAGAAAAGTATTAAGAATGTAGTTGGCAGTGTATACCCTGACGTTGTGCATGGTATATGCACATATCACTTGAGGCAAAATTTTAGAAATTATCGAGGTCAAGTGGTGAGCTTATACCAAAAGGCTGTGTACACTTATTCTCCTGAAAGATTCACGAAGATTATGGTCCTAATTCAAAATGTAAACGAAAAGGACTACGAGGATTTGGTTAGGGCTGGAACGAAAAGGTGGCCACGTGCACGTTGTCCTGAATGAGTACAAGAATAGTCTCAAATGCCGATAGTTGTATCAAACAAAAAATAAATAAGTAATCAACCAAATTACAATATGAAATGCTCGTGTTAAAAGTGATACGTGTTTAAATTATATATACCTGTATAGAATAGAAGTAGGCATAGACGTGGAACTGGACTGGTCTCTTAGGATCATCAGAGGCTCGGCCTCCAGTATTAATGTAATGGAGGTGAATCCCATACACGTAAGCGCCCCATGGGGATGCCTTAAACCCTGGGGCATCCTCAACTAATGTCCATAGCCATAATGGGACGGGGTTCCGCGGATTAAGAGCCAACAGGTACTGCGTGACAAACAAAATATACGCCATCTTGAGATTATCCTCTGGTCGTGCTCTAAAATGGCCCTTGGTGAAAAGCGACAATACTTTCACTGATATCACGGACTCTACGTCGAAATACTGACGGTATACTCATTCTGCCGGTGGGATATGCTGGGATGAGCATGGGTCAATCGCGGAGGGGCCAAAGCGTAGCCCCCCAACCATACAAAACTCTCGTCGGCCAAATCTGTGGTTACGGCCACCAACGTGGAACCACAAGTTGCCAGCCTCCGATTTGATGAGGCAGGTCGGGTGGTAATAAAGGCAAAAAGGCTTTGTCCATTTGCTTCTTTCAAAGAGCATAATTGACATATTAGAGGATAGGATCCTAGTTCGCCGCCGATTCCTATTGATTCACCCCGCTCGGATATTAACTCAAAGATTCTTCCTACGCTTGCAAAGCATGCATTCTCAAGCAAGAGAAGGGCATAGCGGTCAAGCGGGGTCGTAGCGAGGTCAAAGTAAATCGGGGAAAGTGCTAACCCCGGTAAAGCCGCATCTATAGAGAAAAAAAAATCCCCACGGTGATTCGAGAACAAGAAGAGCTTCTTCTAAAGCACAACTTCGGTTAGTGATTCAATCATGCGGGTAGACCAAGAGAAGAGCGAGTTCTTTATTCAATAGTACGGTCCTTCAAAGCTTCCACTAGGAATGCCATCTTCTTTATGCCACCTCTCTTCCGACAACAAGAAATCACTAGAAGCGACAACTTTAACAAAGACAAGTTCTATGCCATCACTCCCATTCGCCGCATTAGGATTAGTACGCCGATACATGAACAACCGATCTCGCGACAATCGATTTTATCACAAATTTGCTACGATCACTCTAACAAGCGGCTACTCACTCAACAAGAACAGGGAACTCAAGCTTCTTTCACAACTCCTTCTCGTAAGAGCGGATTCCGTTCTTTGAATGACTATGGTAGCCCCTTATAGAGGGTGCTCCTATTTAGTTAGTCTCATCACTTTGGCGAATCCTATCGTAGTTCTTGACTAGCCTTGAATCATATGACGGGATTTCAACTACGGATATATGTCGTATCGTCAAGATCTCTTCGCTAGAAAGAAGGAAATAAATCGGGATACCGTGAATCCTAGCTCTTCACCGTGACATGTCTACCAAGCAATCAGAGCATCCCTTTAGAGATCAAGTATTTGTCATCGTCAAAGTCCAGAAATGCACCAAATGGGCCATCTCTAAACTGATCTAAAATGCCGGATTCCGTAAGCTCCTTGTTGATATGCTCTATTAACCGACACTTGGAATAGACATTCAATTTTACTCTCCAATTCTGAGCTTCTCCCCATTTCCATCTCTAATTCTGTCAAAAAACACCAAGTTTCATGTTAACTACTTCTTTGTCAACAGGTAATTCGATATCGAATTACGTGTAACTCGATAAGTCACATTAAAAATGTGACTTGATATCGAGTCACATGTAACTTGATACATATAACTCGAAAATGACTCAATATCTAGTCATATTTTTAAATGTGACTTGATATCGAGTCACATGTAACTCGCCACCAAAAAGTAACTCACCAACGAGTTACTTTTGGATGGCGAGTTACTTTCCGTAACCCCTCATCTACTTCGTCCTCACCCCAAACCGCCATTAACAACATTCAAGCTTCACCAATCAACCAATTATCCCATCTAAAACCTAGAATTTCTACAAAACCTACAACAAATCCTAACCTAAAACAAGTATAGATAAACTAAATCAACGAAAATCCATAAAATTAAGGAAATAGAGTTTGAATTACATACTTGAGTGTCTCCATTGCTCGTCGCTAATCACCATGACCGATTTCAAATAGGGAAAGGGGGGACTGTTTGATTTCGAGTAAGTGATGTTAGGTTTTGACTCGAAAAATAATTGTAAGTTACAAAAGGGAAAGTTTGGACTTTCACACCCCAAAATGGCTAAAAAAGATGTGTTTGAAAAAGATGGCTAAAAAATATTTTGAATTGGCAAAAATGGCTAAAAAAAACCATTGTTAATTTTATGGTTGGGATAGAAATGAATCCTTTTTTACAGCCTTTGTTTGGGATTTTTGATTATATTGGATAATTTCATGAAATTATTAGTGTGCCCCTCTAATACAATAACCTAACAAATTTTGTTTTTTCAGTAGAGGTGATCATGAATTCGACATTTATCTTTCTGCCAAAATGGTGGCCACTCGTCCAAAATTGAGATCAGGCAACAGACTGTTCCAACCTTGGGTACTGCTAGAGAACACAGTTGGGCTTGTATCGCCGAAATAAATAGTTCATACATACTTGAATTGAAGGATTTGAGGTAAACATTTCGAAGCCACAAAAAATCAATTTGGGCTTTTTTGAATAGA
Organism: Rehmannia glutinosa; assembly: GCA_016081115.2. Lineage (NCBI taxonomy): Eukaryota > Viridiplantae > Streptophyta > Magnoliopsida > Lamiales > Orobanchaceae > Rehmannia > Rehmannia glutinosa. The sequence continues at coordinate 78,611 of JABTTQ020003286.1, forward strand.
TTGAATGATTGCCGACTATGAATCCATAGCCTCAATATGATTCGTAAATATTTGATTTAATTTGAATATTGGGTTCGTCGCAATTTCGTTGTATTTTGATGTTTGAAAACTAGATTTTATGGAATGACAACTGTAAAAAATTTGTAATGATCGTGATTTCAGCAAACACTTGACGTTGAGTTGGAGAAAAAAAACTGGATTATTTTTTATGTTTTGTTTTCATTGATTATGCCTAATTTTCTTAAAAATATAAGTAAGTTATGAATATGTATGATTGATGAGGAATTTATTATTCTAATTTTGTTATTAATATTTCCATTGTATTTTTCGAAAACTAAATTGTATTTTTCATCCCCAAAACCCAATAAATTGGCTATATTTTTTATAAACCTAAAAGATAATGTGAAGTTTCTGTTGTCCACCTACAGGTTTTTCTGTAACTAATAAGTCCATCTATTTTAGGGGCAAGGTTGACATTTCGTAGGAAGGGATAACATGGTATAATATAATAACACCCCCAACCCTCATATTAATTATCACATGAAACGATGACAAAATATCGGGCTTCAACACTTGTACATAGCCAACCAATAAGTTCCCAAACGGAAGATTGAGGCTGAAAAGGGACATTTTCTACTCTTTTCACAAATGCCAAACGAACCGTAAAAAGATGCATAAGCAGATTAATATTATTATTAATATTAAATTTAAAATTTAATATTATTATGAATGTTAAGTCCAAATCATTTTCTTTTTTTTTTTATTTTCTCTTTTTTTTTGTTTATAACTCAAACTGATAAATCATAATTAAAAATAATTAAAAATTATCAAAAGAAGAAAAACAATTCTGGCAAACTGGGACAGGAACCGTGGAGAAATGGGATTTTGGTTTGAAACCGAAACCGGTAGTTCTAGGACCGTGACCACCCCTATACAAAAGTGTTGTAAATTATTTCTATAATTCATAAATTAACCCTTCTCCAAATAATTGTCTTGTCAATGACAAAGAACATTATTTTATTTGGTTGTAGTTATTAGTGAAGACGATTGCTCGTCAACAACTGTCTTCTCTTCTAAAGAGTTGAAGATTGTTTTTTATTTTAAATTCCTAAATCAAAACAAATATTTAAAAAAAGAAAAAATATTATTAAATAATATAATATCTATAATTTTGGTTGGACAAGAGCTCAAAACCTTTAAATTAACTTTGGGGCCTCAATTTGTTCAAAAATTCAGGTTGCCCTATAGAACTTTGTGAATCAAAGGCACAAATATTGCTTAAACAAATGCCTAATCATCTTCATAAATTGGTTTTTGTATTTTTTTTATGTTTCCTTTTTTTTCAGTTTTCTTATATTTTCGAAAAAATAATAATAATTTTTTTTGAGGGTAAGATACAACTTTCATTAAGAATGCAGATGAACCTGCAGAGAATTACATAGAAAAAGCGGAGGCACATCCTGCCATTCTTTGAAACCAGACATAGAAACAGAAGCCCTAGCTAAACTACGAGCAACATCATTCGCTGATCTCCTAACATAATAACAAGAAACATTTTCCAACTCTAACAATAAAGCTTTACATTCATGAATGATACCAGCAAAATAGGAATGTTCTTCCATATTTCCTCTAATTGTTTTAACAACAACCCATGCATCTGACTCAATGCTTATGGTCGAATCTCCATATTCTTTTTTGATCTAGCTTAAGGTTTCACGAAAACACATCGCCTCAGCCACCTTGGAACACATAGAACCTATAAGCGTACCCTGGATTGCTACTACAAAAGGGTCATTCCAGTCACGCAAAATGCATCCATAACCCAACTTCTACTGATCTTCAAAAATGGCTGCATCTATGTTGCATTTTAATCTACATTCTCTTGGTTTCTGCCACACCACAACACCATCTTTTGTATCCATATTCCAATTGATCAACTCCGAAACCTGAGCGACTTGCCATTGAAAAAGACTCGAACTAGCAAAGTTAAGAATTTGGTTCGACGTCTTTTTGTTTTTGATTCCACACCACTTCATTTCTGTTATGCCAAATTGCCCATAAAATCATAACATTCATCCATTTATCCTCTAAAGAAATCTTTGTCCACAAAACTTGAAGTCCAGTTAGAAAAGAAGAGTTTGAAAGTGGACTAACCTCAATCTTGATTAACCTCCAACAGCTTTGGGCTATCGGACAAGAGAAACAAATGTGAGATATTGTTTCAATTCCATTATTGCATACCTGGAAGACTGAAGATACCTCGATCTTCCGTGAAATCAAACGTTCTTTAGTAAGTAGTACATTCCGACATGCTCTCCAAACAAAATTTCTATCCTTTGCCGGAATCTTCAACGCCCATAGTCCTTTCCAATCAAAATTATGGGAAATGTTATGTTCTTACTCAATATTGGCGCATAGAATTCGGTACCCCGACTTAACAGAATAAATTCCATTTTTATTCTCTTTCCACATCCACCTATCTTGTCCATTCCCTACACTCCATGGAATTTGAAGAATCTGTTGTCGGTCTTGTTGGTTAAATAAATCTGCTAATATGTCTTCATCCCATTCCAATTTCATAAAATTATTCACATAGATTTCGCCCAAACCATTATTCGGAGATGTAATATAACCCGAATCATTTGGAAGCCATGAAACCTTCCACACCGAAATAAGTTTTCCATCTCCCACACGCCATCTATAGCTATTGAGAACCATACCCTTGGCAGCAAAAATACTTCTCCACACAAAACTTGGGTTGGAACCAATACAAGCCTCACTGAACTGCTTACCAGGATAGTACCGAGCTTTAAAAATCTAAGCAACAAGTGAGTTCGGTTCCGAGATGAAGCACCAAACTTGTTTTTCCAAGAGTGCAATATTAAATTGATGGAGTCTTCTAAAGCTCAAACCTCCTTGATGCTTGTGAGCACATAATTTCTGCCAAGATAGTCATTTAATACCCCTACGATCTTCCCTTCCTCTGCCCCACCAGAAGGCGTTCATTACTCTCTTCGATTCCGAACATAGATCAAGCGGAAGCAAAAAATTAATAATAGCATAAAGTGGAACCACTTGAGCAACAGTTTTTAATAAGATCTCCTTACCCGCACGTGGAAGAATCTTATTTTTCCATCCTTGTAACCTTGCCCACACTTTATCTTTGATAACAAAAAAAATCTCATTTTTATTTCTTCCCACAAGTGATGGCAAACCAAGATAATATCCATGGTTTAAGCATTGATTAACATTCAGCATATTATAAATAGAGTTATGCTCTTCTTCCTTTGTATTTTTGCTGAAAGAGAGAGAATATTTCTAAAAACTTACAAGTTGTTCTGAGCTTTCAGATATAAGTCTAGACATGATTAGATTATGATGGCCTCCTCCCTGGTAGCTCTAAAAAATAGGAAACTATCATCGACAAAGAATATGTGAGAGACGGTGGGTGCACCGCTAGCAATACAACATCCGTGAATCCAACCCCTTGACTCAAATTTTTTGTAGCCGCAGACAATCCTTCGGCACATAAAATAAACAGATACGATGAAAGGGGATCACCCTGTCGTAATCCACGGATTGGTGAGAATAGTTCCGATTCAAATACCCTATAAGTAATTTTATATCGAATAGTAGTCACGCAAAGCATCACAGATTCACCCATCTAATATGAAAACCCATCTTGATAAGAATAGCCCTTAGGTAATCCCATTCAATCCGATCGTATGCCTTATTCATATCAATTTTGAGTGTCGCAACTCTGTTCTTCCCTTGGCACTTTTTTTTGAGATAATGGTTTATCTCAAACGCCACAAGAATATTATCCGATATAAGTCTACGTGGAACAAACACACTTTGATTTTCTGATACAATCTCGGGCAGAATAGATTTCAAACGATTCACAAGCACCTTCGAAATCACTTTGTAAGCCACATTACATAGTGCAATCGGTCTTAAATTCGTGACTACCTCTGGAGAGGATTTCTTTGGAATTAGTACTATGTTTGTATCATTGAAACCCGCTGGGAACGAACACGTGTTGAGGAATCGGACACACGCTTTTGTTAGATATTTTCCCGTCACATCCCAAAATTTCTGAAAAAACGCAGGATTCAAACCATCCGGCCTGGGGGATTTGTCTGGATGCATCAAAAATAATGCGTTTTTGATTTCTTGTTCCGAAAATTCCTCCAACATATAGTAATTTTGTCCATCAGTAACCTTTGCCCCCACATACTCCAAAACTGGATCATACTCGCAGGCCGAAGAGGAGAATAGATCAAAATAATAGTTGATTATATGGTTACCTAAATCGGAATCCCATTCAAGCCAAATACCCTCAGCATTCTTGAGATTAGATATGTCATTATTTCTCTTTCGTGATGAACCCACTGTGTGGAAATATTTGGAATTAGAATCGCCACGTGCACCCTTGAGCCAAAAGAGCTTCACCCGTTGCTTTCAAAAGTCTTCTTTTTGGGCTAGAAGCTTATTGTAAGATTGTTGTGCTTCTTTGAATTTATGGATTGAAATTTGATCCTACAACCTCTGAATTCGCCCATACATCTCCTCGCATTATTAATTCTATCATTAAATGTATTTCGCAAAATATCACCCCATTTTTATAGTTCAGTGCCACAATGACCAATCTTACTTTGGATGTCCCCCATAATTCCTTCCTCCCAGCCCTGTTTCACAATATTCATACAATCCGGCTCCCGTAATTAGGCATTTTCAAATCTGAACTTTTGAACTCTTTTGACTCGATAATGAAGACCGATATCCAGAAATATTGGGGTATGATTAGACTTACTAGCTTCGATGTTCCATACTTTGTAATTCGGAAAAATTGCGCACCAGGATTGCGTAGAAAAGGCTTTTTCCAACCTCTCTTCGACCCAATGATTAGTATCTCTACCTTTTTCCCAGGTAAAAGGATACCCAAACATGCCCAAGTCCATCAAACAACACTCATCAATAGCTTTCCTGAATCCGGAGAATAGCCATGGTGGATGAGGGATATCACCTCTTTTATCAGACGGAGAAAGAATATCATTAAAATTCCTTATACAACACCGGGAAAGGGGGGATTGTACTGCTAACAATTTGAGGAAATTCCATGACTCACGTATTCTATTGGGTTCAGGGAATTCGTAAAAACCTGTCAGACACCATACTGCTACATCCTTCAAATGAACTTCCACATCGATGTGATTAGCAGAAAAACTAAGGACGCATTTGGCCCCCTGGAAAAGACAGGAAATAATATTTATCAGTTCATATCTAGTGTTTGGGGTTGTTGAAACCGGCCCTGTAGGAAAAACTCAGCCCGTGAAATATTCCCAATTTCAATTGATTCTGGAACCCACCGAGGTGGTATTATTTTGTCCAACCTTGTCCCACTCCATTGAAATGACTTTTATGCCCTCAAAAGTCATTTTATTATACCCATTTCGCCCTTTAATATCATGGTAATTACTGATGTTGTCATTACCTTATCGACTTCATTTTTGGAGACTTGGAACCCTAGCCATTCCACCCCACTTTTTTTTGCTCAAGCGCGCATGCCGATACATCTTCACTTATTTTTTTAATTTTTGGTTTTACACAATGGTATTTAGATCGATCCAAGGTAAAAAAAAAAACTACTGCTAAGATGGAATGCTTGAGTAATTTTGTAAAAAAAGTTAGAATCTTTAAGTTTTTTGACGCATTTTTTCTTGATTCTGGGATAAAACAGAAGTCTATTGCCAAATTGTAGTGGTTTTCCCTCGTTTAAAGAATATTTATTTATGTTAATTCCAAAATTTTCTGGGTTTTTACAGATTTTTTATTTTCGACAAAATGAGATGTTTATTTGATCGGTATTTTTTCCAAAAAGAGTAAATCTTTTAAACCTTTTTTTTGTAGAAATTATTATGTCTAAACCGAGTTGATTGGAGAATTCACGAACGGGGGAGATGATTGGCAACTTCCCAGTGTTTTGGTCTTCTTTAGACGCACTATCGTCCACAATTTCAATGATTTCTTTTTCTTCACTTTCTTTTTCATCGCCTTCGTCAGATGAAACATCCACATCATCAATGTTGTTGAATTTATACGGAGCATCGTCGGTGTTGAACAATTGGTTTAATGTCGGCCATTCTGGATCTCCATAGTATTGATACGCCAAGCTAAAGTCATCCCACTTTTATTTGGACATACAAAAGAAAACAACTTAAATTAGCGGCGAAATACGAAAACAGATAAAATAGCCAACTATAAAAACCAGCCCTATGTATATGCATGGCAGAATCAAACCAATAAAACAGAAGTGTGCTAATGAAACATGAACAATAAGGAAGTGAAAATGCGAATGTTATATAATTTACAAATAACCTGAACCATTTTGTCCCAAATGCGATCAGGAGCATAGATTCGGTTGGTAAGAGGATCATATTTGATACCATGCTTCCGAATTAGCTAGGAAAAAACACGATGACGCTTAGCAAGTAGAGAGCAACGCTCCATACAGTACTCCAAGGTAAAATTCTTGTTGAGTTGTTTGTTAACCTCACAATAGCAATTGTTATTGCCAATTCGTTGTTACGGTAAGGACAGAAATTACCAGCTGCATGTTCTCCGACCAACATCTCAATAAAGATTTTATCGGCTTTTTGAGCCCAATCAAGATCATAAATATAATCAGCTTGAATGAGACCAAACATTGGAGCCATTTCGATTACTAAGGTGAAAAAGCTAGAACATTAGCAGCAAATGTAATAACAATGTGAATCAAGTTTGAATACAAAAAAGTAGACTGTTTTCATCTCATATTTATACATAATAGAAGGGTTGTAATTATCTCAGACCTATTATGAAATGGTTATAAATGTCCAACTACCTACTCAATAACTCAGTTTTTAATGAGGTATAATTTGATTTGATCAGAAATAAAATGGGCTGATTTCAGGATCCTTTTGGAGCCCCCAAAAAAGCGATTGAACCCTTATTAAAGGTGTGATTTGACCTAACATATAAAAAACTACAAAAGGGGTGGAAGTGGTGTTGGAATTAATTACAGAGCAGTCATTATTGCTTTTACTTTTTTATAAGAGCCCATAGTGAACCAAGCTAGGTTGTTATTAGATCAAATAATGTTTTAATATTCTAGTGCCAATTCAGTTTTTTGAACATACAACATTTTAACATGTACAAAAAATTAAAAATAGATATACGATTAATTTTTCCAAGGGAAATAAAACACTGCAATATTTCCAGGACTCTTCAACAAAATGCCACAAAAATAAAACACATTATTTTTTCCATGTGAAAAAGATGCAACTGTTGAACATTACATAGATATACGATTATGAATGAACGCATAATTTAAATTCATAACACAATAGTTCTCATATTGTACCAGATAAACATATCATAATACAGAGCTATCATGGTCAAGACTACCATCACATTACAGGTTTAGAAATTATTAATTTTGTTGTTCTACATACTGTTGGAATTAAAATACAACAAAGGGCATGAGCTATATCTAAATCTTATATAATAGTTTACAATTGCAAAGCACAAGTCGGGAGAAAGATTAGTCTAACCATACAACAACCAACCAATTAGCAGCAGAAGGATTGTCAAAGCCCATGATGCAATGGTAAACTTGAGAAGACACCGGCATTTCAGTTCAGACTGAGCTAATTTCTCCTTCGTAATCTTCAATAGCTAAACCAACGATTATACTGGCGGACCGGTCTGAAAGTTGTGGGTCAAGCCACACAAAGTAGCCACACTTATTGGGCTGCTTAACAAATTAATAAATTCTTGTTAAACATTGCTAAAGAATGAATACATATATCAAAATTGCATCAATATGGTTAAAAGGACTACCACTCTGTTAGGATACGACATGAAACGTCTGCCAGGGTTTGCCTTCGTCCATGATGTTTGCACCCTGAGTGAGATGCCGCAATAGCATAATACATTGCTATCATTATTGTTGGCCCGGTGCCGAAAGCTTGAACTACTTGCCGTAGAAAATGGTTCACCGTTGGGGTTGCTCATCTTGTAAGTTGTGATCTTATTTGTTACTAAAAAAACAGTAAATCAACAAAATGTATTATCCAAACACAATGGCAGAAATTACATAACCACAAAAACATAAGTAACAACAATATAATGTTGTTCCATCAAACCAAGTTCATTGTTTTTTAAATGAAACATTAAGTTTCCACAATATAAAATATCTAGATGAAACCACTATACATCAGAACTCTATAAATCAGTAAAAAAAATAAGGGAAACAGAGTAATTGTCAAGTGGTGTAATGAGTTTGAGGAGATAAACTAATGTTCAACACCAACAAACATACATGTTTAAGGAAATGAATTAAATCTGCCCAATGTTAACATAACGTTAAAAATTCACTACAACATAAATGATATTAGGTAACACTCAAAAAATGTTACCTAATGACCATAAAATGTTACTATAGACAATAGATAGCACTTTTATGGTGTTGCACTTGCCCGTGCTACCTATAGTCTAAGGTATCACTTTTATTAGCTTTTAGTAACACTTTTTTTAAGTGTTACATTAAGTTTTCTATTGGTAACACTTTGAAGCAGTATTTCTAAAGTGTTACATATGAATCTTATGTAACACTTCTTTGAAACACTTTTTATATTTGTAACACTTTAAAAAAAATACTTCTAAAGTGTTACATATGAATCTTATGTAACACTTTTTTTGTAGCACTTCATAGAAATACTATTTTTTGTCACCAAGTATATTCGAACGCACGACCTGTTATGTATGCAAGTGGCAATTTGCCACTAAGCTAAGTTAATTCTTATTACAACTTTTGTTTTGTTTTATATACACATACACACACACACATATATATATTATATGTATATATAATATATTTTATATAATAAAAATTGTATTTTATAATATATGTATTAAATTATATTATACTCTGTATATATCAAATTTTATATTATACAGTATATAGTTTGAAAATCATATTATGTTATATATTAAAGGACATGACAAATTCAAAATATCAATAATATATAAAATAAATTCATCGACTGATAAATATTCAATCGGTAAAAATAAAAAATATATAAAAATACAAAATTATTTTACCGACAGATAAAAAAGTCTTAACAGTAAAAAATTAAATAATAAAGAAAATAACGAAAAAATAATTTACTGATAGAAAAAATTCCTAAGTAATTACCGACAACATCAATTTTCATTGGTAATTTTCTTAAAAAAGTAAAAAAAAATAGAAAAAGAGGTTAACGATGAAATTGGTCTCCGTTAGTAAAAATTGAAAAAAAGAAATAATAATAATAATAAAATATATACATGCGCATTTTCCGTCGGTATTAAGACGGAATTAATTACCTTCGTAAAAAATAAAAAAATAAAAGCAAAACTAAAATACTTTGTAAAAAGAAAACAAAAATTCATTTAAAAAAACAGAGTACATGAGTCTACAATTTTTAGGTTTGGTGACATCAATTAATTAAATAAATCTTTGACATGATTTAATGATAGTTATATAATTTTGTGTTACTAAAATATAGCTTAAAAAGTGTTACAATCAATAAAATATAGTGTTGTCAAGAGTGCTTCTTAAATAAAGTGATACCTATTTGCGTTACAAAAGAAATAACAAAAAAAAATGATACATAAAAAGTGTTACTTATATAAAAGTGTTACATATAAGCGTTACATATTGATAAAAGTGTTACCTACTTGCGTTACAAAAGAAATAACAAAAAAAAGTGATACTTAAAAAGTGTTACTTATATAAAAGTATTACATATTAATAAAGTGCTACAAAAGTGTTACATAAATATTGTAATATAAAAAGTGTTACAAACATGTGTTACATATGTACCTTATGTAAAAAGTGCTACAAAATTTGTGTTATCTAACGTCATATATTTTGTAGTGATTAAAATTTAAGAAAGGGGTGTTCATATATTGTTCCAAAAAGTTGCAAATCTGATTAAATAAAAATAATCAAGCATTTACTGAACCTTAATTGCTTAAAAAAACTAATTTAACTGCAACAAGTAATAGTTTTTTTGGGAACTAAAAACTTCTAATCCGAAAAATGCATTGCACAAGGAATTCAATTTATATATTTCTATGACAAAATTTTCGGCCGAAGAAAAGGGGTTCGAATCACCTCTATTCAGCAAATGGAAAACCTGGGTGTTTACCTATCATGTCCGTCTAATTGTGGTTTGTTAACTTTTTTTTATTATATGGAATCAGACCATGGATGTGTACATACCCAGATTTCAAGCTCAACAACAAATCTTTAAGTTTTTTAACGCATACAAACAACAATTTCAATGGAAAAAAATGGAGTTTCGAACTGTACCTCAATTTCGTGTAGCTTGGTTCAAAATATTTTCACTCCAGGGTCTTCGAACGGCGTTGAACTGAAATTTCTAGGGTTTTTCTTTGTTTAGGATAGGAAATGAAATAGGTGAAGAGGCAATTCTTAGGTAGTTTAGGTTATTAAAAAAGAAGGGGCAATTTGGTAAAATCTATTGTAGTCACTTGTTATCAATGTTGTCAAACACCAATATTGACTATTTATATTGGATCCAATACAAAATAAATCCAACACCCCAAATAATAAGAACCTTATAAAAGAGAGTGATAAATAATCAAATCATCACACATCCAGTATTAGTTATATAATCCCATCAATTTTCCCAAACGAGCCCTAAGAAGATTAGCCATATTTTTCTCCTTCCAGAGAAGAGCTATACCCCCTCCATGGCCAGTTCTGTCTACAGCGAAAGAACCCTCGTACCCTAAGTTTGACTCTGATTAATTCTAACTTCTCTTTATTCATCAAAATTTCAATCAAAAAAAAATAAAAGAAGGCTTTTTAAGTTGGACTAAGTCCAATAGCACTTGAACTGTCAGTAGGTTGCCCTGCCTACGCAGTTCCAACTTATCGTCCTTCGACCCAATTGACACCTCCCGTAAATTAGAACCCAATCCATGGTCCAAACTCTTTAAGAGTTGATCCCTGTCCACATGGCGTCGTTTGTGATCCCCATGAAATCCTTCCTTATCTCCCACCACAATTAAAAGATTTCCTTCCACTGGTACTGTTACATTAGTAACCGCCATCCCACTACCAATATTACCTCCGAAATCTATGCACCCATGATCCACGTTTTTTCCTTTATCATATTTTGGAATCTCCTGATTTTTAGGCTCACGATTAGGAGTGGAATATGCAGAAAAATAACCGCCACCTTCTTCATGAGAATTGTCGGAATTTTCCATTGGAACTGAGCTTCGCAGCCACTGTGACCCCGTGCTGGATTGATATTTGCGAGATATGGCCTTTAACCAAATTCTATAAGCCCGGATATCATTTTCCTCTGGTGAATTAAACAATATTTCACAAAACTTGTCCGAGTGCCCAAGCATTTCGCAAAAGAAACAGAAGGTAGGAAGTCTTTCATACTTGAAATTGATCCAAACCCAATCACCCCCAGATTTTTTTAGTTTCATCCTACGTTTTAACGGACCCCTGACATCAAAAGCCACTCCAATCCGCATATAATTCTTTCACACTCCCCAAAAGTTGTGTTGATCACCTTCCAGGTAAGTGCCAATAAAATTTCCAATATCTCTTCCAATACGTTCAGTCATGAAGCTTAAAGGTAAATCATATACCTGGACCCATAATTGAAGAAACAATTGGACTTTTGAAGGTTGATCGCCCACACTTAGCCTTTTAGTGATCAATAGTAAATTGTCAAACGCCATGGGCCATTCTTATGTACTCTAGTAACATCCATCTCATGAAAGAACCAGGCCGTGCTATATGTGAGGCGGGCGGTTGAGTCCATGGACTCGAGCCCAAAAAAGAAGGCTAAAATTTAGGGCCCATAAATATAGAATACTCTTTTTTATATAATATATATATATATATATATATCCTTTTGCATAAGTGGGTTCTGGGTAGTTAAGTACTTAATGGACAAGCCCACAATTGCCTCACACATACCCATGAACACATATTAGTCAACTAAAGGCCATAGCCCGTGTGTATTCTTATATAATATATATAATATATATATTAAAAACCTAAAAATAAAAAAAAAAGATATACCTTTAAATTTGGAAAGTGAGAAATCTGAGACTTTCAGAGGAACTAAGAAACAGAATTCGTAAACTACAAACGTGGAACGCCAATACGGAGAAGACAAAAAAACAGGGGGTAGAATACTGAATAAGGAGAAAAAAGAAAAAGAAAAAGGGGGAAAACGAGAAGAACCCTACTCAGCCAAAGATCATCATCAAAATAGGTAATTTTCAGTTGATTGATATTGCGTTTTTACTAATTTAAATGTCAATAATTATGAGAAAAGTATTTTATGATGTTGGTTGATAATTGAATGACAATTTTAATTTATAACCCCAGCCCAATATTGTCTATTATGAAATTGATCTGTCTTATTGTTTTTATATTTTGTTCTTGTTGATAGATGAAATATGATTTGTTTGTTATTTCTTTAATTTTATTTTTTCAGTATCATCATGTCTTCCAAACATATGTCCGGACACCAAAAGAGAAAAAATAAACAAAGGATACAAGAACTAACCTAAAGTCAAGTCGGTGATATCAACAAATACTTTACTTCTAATAAAAGAGCAGCCGTCGAGAGTTCAAATACAAATAAAAATTTTATGGATGGAGAACAAGAGAACAAGTTGGAAGATAATGAAATTGATATTGAAAACATATATGAACCACTCAAGAATAATAATGAAGAGGTGTATAAATCTGTTAACGTGGATGATTTGAATGACAATGATGAAGTTTTTCAATCAACCAAAGTGGATGAGTTCAATGAGAATGAATTCAATGATCTCGGAAAGTGGGGCAACATTGATCAAAAAGTTAGAGATCTTTTAGTGGAAAGAGGTCCGAAGAGAGTTGTTCAAAGCTTGTTTCAGAAGGATAGTATGAAAAGACATTTTGATGCATCACACTATAAAAAAATTCTACCAAACGGGGAGGAAATTGATAGAAGATGGCTATTATATTCGGTATCTTTGAACAAGATTTTCTGTTTCGCTTGCAAGTTGTTCAAGAAAAGGGTTGGAGTCAATCAACTAGTTAATGAAGGATTCAACGATTGGCATAATTTGAGTCGTTGTCTACTGACTCATGAATCAAGTAGGGAACATATGGAGTGTATGACTAGTTGGCTTGAATTAGAAAGAAGATTGAAAAAAATAAGGCAATTGATGCAAATGTGCTAGTACAACTCAATAAGGAGAGAGAACATTGGAGACAAGTATTGCAGAGGATAATATCAGTTGTGCAAAGATTAGCAAAAAATAACTTGGCATTTCGAGGAAGTTGTGAGAAACTTTATGAAGAGAACAATGGTATATTTTTGCAAATGATTGAAATGATTGGTGAGTTTGATCCAGTAATGAAAAAGCACCTTCGACGTATTCAAGACCAAGAGACTTATGTTACATATCTCGGTAACATAATCCAAAATGAATTGATTCAGATGTTGGCAAATGAAGTGAGGAAAAAAATACTTGCAAAAGTTAAACATGCAAAATATTTTTCCGTCATCCTTGATTGTACTCCAGATGCTAGTCACAAGGAGCAAATGTCTCTTATCATACGATGCTTGGATGATTCAGAAAGTTCCACGAAAGTAGAAGAATATTGGGTACAATTTTTAGAGGTAGATGACACCTCAGGACTTGGACTTTTTACACATCTTCAAAATGCTTTGGTCAATCTTGAACTTGATATTGATGATATAAGAGGTCAAGGATATGACAATGGATCGAATATGAAAGGAAAAAATAAGTGTGTTCGTAAAAGACTACTTGAAGTAAATCCAAGAGCTTTTTATACTCCTTGTGGTTGTCATAGTCTTAATTTGACATTATGCGATATGGCAAACTCTTGTGCTTTAGAGCTATGTCTTTTTTGGAGTGATCTAACATATTTATACATTGTTTTTTCTTTCTACTAAGCGATGGAAAATTTTTAAAGACCGTGTGAAGGGTTTGTTGTTAAGCCATTGTCTCAAACACGTTGGGAAAGTCATGTTGAGAGTGTTAAAGCTATAAAAGAACAGATTGTGCAAATAAGAGATGCTTTACTTGATTTGACACATGATATTGAAGATCCCAAGACAAAAAGTGAAGCTGAATCGTTGGCATTATATGAATTTGAGAATTTTGAGTTCTTGCTCGGTGTGGTAATTTGGTATAAAGTGTTATATGCAATCAACACGTGAGTAAATTTCTTCAACGAGAACATGGATATTGATGTTGCTATCACTCTTTTGCAAGGACTTATTTCATTTCTTGAAGAATATAGAGAAAATGGTTTTGATAAAGCCATGAGTGAAGCCAAAGAAATGGCAAGTAAGATGGGCATCGAAGCTGTATTTAGAGAAAAACGTATTATTAGAAGAAAGAAACAATTTGATGAAAGCAACAGTGATGAAGTAACACAATCAACAGAGGATTCTTTCAGAGTTAACTATTTTCTCTTTATAATTGACCGAGCTCGTTCTTCTATAGAAACTCGATTTGCGCAATTTAAAATATATGAGGAAACTTTTGGTTTTCTGTTCAATTTGGAGAGGTTGCAACATACTGATGATGACAACTTGTTGAGGTCTTGCAAAAATCTTCAAAATTCTCTAACACATAATGGTTACTCTGACATTGATGGCAATGATTTATTTTCAGAGTTATCATTTTTGAAGTGTTCTTTACCAAGAGAAACAAAATATGCAATTGATATGGTGGATTATTTGAAGAATATGGAAGGGTGTTTTCCAAATGCATACATTGCTTATAAGATCTTGTTGACAATACCAGTTACTGTAGCAAGTGCAGAAAGAAGCTTCTCAAAGTTGAAGCTTATTAAAAGCTTTCTTAGATCAACCATGTCCCAAGAAAGATTGAACGTGTTAGCTATGTTATCAATTGAGAAAGGCATTATTGAACAACTTGATTATACAGACTTGACTAATACTTTTGTCGCCAAAACTGTGAGGCGAGTTGTATTTAAGTAATTACTTTGAATATGATTGCCACATTATAAAGTTTATTTTTTCATATTATTTTATATTGTCTTTAAATTCGTAAAAAAAATGCTCATTTTAAAGTTTGACTCAGGCCAAAATATTGCTAGGCACGGCCCTGGAAAGAACTGAAACAGAAATAAATTTGGCCCTAATTCTCTTATGAACACACCCTTCACTAGACGCCAGATGGCCGCAAGCGTGTTTTTCATAGCTGAGACATTAACAACGCGATTTGATAAAAAACGACACACTAAACACCAAC
The DNA here is from genome assembly GCA_016081115.2 of Rehmannia glutinosa. Taxonomy (NCBI): domain Eukaryota; kingdom Viridiplantae; phylum Streptophyta; class Magnoliopsida; order Lamiales; family Orobanchaceae; genus Rehmannia; species Rehmannia glutinosa. Next base: position 93,998 of record JABTTQ020003286.1, read on the forward strand.
GGAACTCCTGACTCCCCTCCTCAATATCAGTCTCTTCAAGAACTAAACCACCTTCTTCCTCCTCCAATTACATGCGTCCACAGAGATCCTCTATGGATGGAATTTTGTTTGCCATTGAGGTTTACTGGGTAAAGAAATACGACGGAAATAATATTAAAGAGAAAAACTTGTCAATAGACAAGACACACCATTACTTGTCAAACGCAAGACAAAAAAATTAATAATAATTAAAAAGTAGCGGATTAAATTGATTAAGAGGTCTAACTAACCCAAGTGTTTTTTCAATTGTACATTAATTTTGTTTTTCATTAATTAACATTTTGGTGGTTAATTTTTAATGACATTGAAAATTGATCTTCAACACATCTTGGGTTTACGCCTCTACGGAGAAAACATAGATCTTCGAATTTTTTTGATCATTAATGCCTTTTTGGTTGCTTAGTAGAAGTATTAGTTGGTTAATTACATGCTACCAAATTTCGTAGGACCAAGTCGGTTGCGATTTTAACATGTCTCTAATTTTAATTTTCCTTTTTTGGAAGAAAACAAATGTTAGGGTTATAGTTGGATACAGTGACGAAGCCAGAAATTATGTGTAGGGGGGCCAACTAGAGGTGTAAAGGAGTCGAGTCGAGCCGAATATAGAACTGTTCAAGTTTGTTTAAAATTTTATCGAGATTTAAAAATTGTGTTTGAGTTTCCTTTGATTATTAACTGAATCGAGCTCCAACAAGCTTTAGTCGAGTCGAGCAAAAATCAAGTTCAAGTAGCTTGATATTTTTACACATATTTTATTATTTTTTTATTAATCAAGTCGAGCTCAAGCTGGAGCTCGAGCTCGAGCCGAGCTTTACGTCTTACCGAACAAAAAAATGTGTTCAAATTTGGTTCATTATGTTAACGAAACGAGCATAAACGAGCTTTTAACGATTGCTCTCGAATCGAATATTAAGTAATTTGGTTCGTTTTTCAGCCCTAGGCCCAACTAACATTAATATAAAAATAAAATATAATACATCAACTCTAAAATAAAACTATAAATAAGAACCAATTATGATAAAGTCGTTTTAATTCAATTACATCTTAATATTCAAAAATAAATAACATAATACGATTACATCAACATATCATAACATTTACCGTATATCGATTCATACTCATCTCGAATGTTGAATTCTTTAATGGGAATTTGATAATAAACTATAAATCATCTCAAAAGAGGCAAATAGAGACATAAGAAAATAATGCCAAAATTCGAGTTCAAGTTTATAACGGAGCAAAAAAAATGTACAAAATTTTGTGAAATGTGAAAAAATAATCAAGACTCAAAATTTTTTCAAAATTCATAAATGGGAAGGGGAAATGAAGAATGTAGGAATTGGAAACTTTGTTGCCTTTTTCTTATTTTTGTATTTTTTTTCAAGGTTATAGACTAAAAATACTAAAATATCCTTGCAAAATTTCAAAATTCCAGGGGGCCCAGTGCCCCCTTTGGCCCTAATGTGACCTCGTCCCTGGTTGAACACCTTTCAAAATCGGATGGAACTTGGGTTCTATCCAATTGAGTAGCATCGAACAAGCCCTATTGGATATAGTAATAAACATCGATTGCCACACTATTTAATTTCAAAAACTAATAAATTGTTTTTGTAATACTTTTAAACTTAACCGTATAAAATATATGACTAATTATCCACTGTCATAAAGTAAGAGAACACGGCATGCGCCATTTGGAAACCTGGAAATGATATCACCAAATTAATTAATATTCAGCAAACAAAATTAATACCAACTAATTGATTGAACTTATAATTATTTCTGTCTTAATTTAACTCTGTAAGAATGATTCATGCTATTGACCGAAATGATATTTCATTCAGTGTAATTGACTGTCTTGGGTTAAGTCTACATGATGATGATTAATGTGTAAAATAATAAAAGAAAATACACAACTATAATAATGTCCATGTTTTAATTTTGGCTATATAAGCTTCCACTGAAAGTTATGTATTCTTTACTTTGGTCTTTATTTATATCATCTCTTCCGATCCGTTTTTTATCAGCCAACAAACATTTGTTTTTCATCTCCTAATAAAAAAAACGTGTATTAAATATATATTGTATGTGTGTGTATGATAATATTTATTTAACATCCATAAATGATAAAACTATCTTAATTAATTGCATTATATTATAAACAGTTGCTCCAACTTAATAACATATAGATATCTTTGATTTTATTATTGATTTAACCATGGAGAAGAATATTTTATTATTGTTGTGTGGCTGGACATTTATTATAGTACCATTATATTACATTATTATATATATGAAAGGAGGAAAGAAAGAAATAAATAAATATGGAAAATAAGAATCATGTGAAGAGTTGTGTACCTTTTAATGTGCAGATATTCATTGGAAGGATTGCAGTGAATATATGCAACCTCTGGAATATTTATAACTTCCATCATTTGAGAAGAAATGCAACTTTTGATTACAACTGTTAGAAGTCTATAAATAGGCAGAAACTCATATAAGACCGTCTTACGGATCTAAATCCGTAAGACGGATCCTATTGACCCGCGGATCCTATTGATCAGGTCCGCGGTCAAATGTACCTGTTCTTTTTTTTCTTTTCTATTTTTCTTCCTCAGTTAAAGTAACAGTTTTATGAGAAAAAGTATCGATTTTTTTTGAAAAAGTATCATATTTTTAATATAGCCACATATTATGATTACCTTGCAGTGAAGGAAAAATAAATATATCAGAGTTAAACTAACATAGTTATGAGTAATAATATATATTTTTTGAGATAAAATATCATGTTTTAAGAGTAAAAGTATCTATTTTTTGAAATAAAGTATCACGTTTTTTAATATAGTCACATATTATGAATTCAATACAAAAGATGAATAATAAATATGATAGAATTAAAGTAATACTTTTATAAGTAAAGATATTTGTTTTTTGAGATAAAGTAACAATTTTTTTAAGATAGTCACAACTTATAAATATATTACAATAAAAAATATATATAACAGATTAAAGCAACACTTTTATACGCTAAAGTATTTATTTTTTGAGATAAAATATCATGTTTCTAATATAGTCACAATTAGGAATGCACGAAAGGAGGAAAAATAAAAATAAATATGATATAGTTAAAGTAACACTTTTATAAGTAAAAATATCCGTGTTTTGAGATAAAATATCATGTTCTTTAATACAGTCACATAATAGGAATTCAGTACATCTAAGAAGGAAAAATATATTTGACAATAGTTAAAGTAACATTTTTATGAGATAAAGTATCAGTTTTTTGAGATAAATATCATGTTCTTTAGTACAGTGAAGAAGAAAAATAGATATGACGAGCTTTGGGAATTTGTAATAATTTATGAATGAGTTATATTCATGGTTCTACTAAAATTGCACAACAAGTATTAGTGGTCTAGTGGTGGAATAGTACCTTGTCATATTATAGACTCGGGTTCGATTCCCAACCTTTGCGTTTGAGACACTTTTTTTTTTTTAAATTTACCAGGGTATGGATATCAGGATATGGATCCGAAAATTATACAACAAGTACCAGTGGTCTAGTGGTGGAATAGTACCTTGCCATGTACAGACCTGAGCTCGATTCCTAGCCTGTGCATGCGTTTTTAATTTTTTTTAATTTACCAGGGTATGGATCCGGATCCGGATATGATCCGTCTTACAGGTTAGGATTCGTGACGGTCCTATTGGAGACCATCTCCTTAAATATATACTTCTAAAAAGGATGTGATGGAAGCGTGATGAAAAGTGTATAACTAACTATGAAGCTTTGCACTCTCAAATAGCCCTCACAAACTTAAGGTAGTATCATAAACCTTAAGTTTGTCTCTCATAAGTCCAAAGGCAGTGCTTGAATTTGCATTTGTAAAAATATCTGCTACTTGATTCTTTTAACTATATTTTATGATTTATGCTCCTAAAACGTTCTAAGGAGTCTAACTTTGGGATTTTTGTGAAATAAGTTTTGCATCTTGGAGGTTAATTAATTCCTTGAGAACCATTTACACCACGGTGGAATAAATTAATACCTTAAAAAAATTAAGCATCTTTAAGATGTATCTAGCCTATATAAAATATGATTTTCATTTTTATAATCATACTCCAATCCATTACCCACAATACCAAAATATATACAACAAATCTTGTGCTGATTCGGGTTTAATCTAATATGAACGTGATTTTCTTGGTCCCATATCCCCTACAGTCCCATTGCACTCGAAAAAGAGTATAGTGCTTTCAAATTTTAAGACAGAAAAAGATTTTGATCATTCCTTTATACTTTCTGAAAGTGACAAGATAATTTCAAAAAAAAAAAAAAAGAAAGTGACAAGATAAAAGCAAATACATTTACTATTAATTTTCCATATTCAGCATAAATATAAAACAAAATTAATTCAAGAACGTAATAGTGAAAGGAAGGGAGCTTTTCTCCTTGCCTAACTTTTGGGCAACAAAATAGACATCTATTGATTAACCTCCCCCCAATTTTGAATTCTCAGCCCTTACAGCTAATCTTGTTTCCCACATTTTTGCAATTCGGATATTATATTTCAAATTCTTATATTTCATTTAAGGAAATGGACATATAAATAAAATGAAGTATTTATTTATAACACAAAATAAAAATAAAAATTATCAATTTAATATGAAAATTGCGGAATGATGATATTTTTGGCCTCCCTATCTACGGATGGGATATTCTATTTCAAAATGTGTTTCATCTCATATTCCAAGTGTGGATGATTGACACGTGTGTTTACACTTACCATGTTTATTTCAAGATAAATCAAGTATAAATTGTAGGGTTTAATATGGTAAATGTAATACACGCGTCATTCATCCACACGATTGGAATATGAGATGAAATACTGATTTGAGAATAGGAAATCTCATCAGCCCTATCACTGTCATCCCCCCAAGCAAAAATCTAAAAAACAATCCTCAATATTCAAATCCCTGATTTGAAAGTCGAAACCCACGTTCCTTGACTTTTACATCAGCTTTAGTATATATAAATCCACATGTGTCGATAAATTAATTTTATTTAACAGATGATGAAACTAAATACGCATGCTTATGTAAAATCTAAGTTAAAGTTCGTCGTAAATTTGTCGGTCACCAGTTTCTTGTCTTTCATAAAAAAAAATGAACATGGAAAAAGTGACAACTGTTATCACAAAGTAATAAAAAGCGGCTTTTCATTTCTACTCACTCAAATTCTCCTATCCTCTCTTCCAATATCCTTCTATTTTCTTCACTTGTCGTATTTATATTAGTTAATTTTGTTATAATATTACACTTAATCAGGTTGCAGAAAAAACCTGGATTTAAATGGAGGTGATTATACCTTCCCAAAACCAGGATTTCGAAATCAACGGTCCAAGATCGTCAACGCACATTAGTGGGGCGCCATCCCCGAAACGTTTCGGGGAATATTATTTCAGTGCCCCTACAAGCCCTTCTCATCTCTCTGAAATTTTCAACGGTTTCGATGATATCTTCGTGGCTGGTGATGAAATCAACGGCGGGCAGAGCTCCACGGTGCCGTTTGACTGGGAAGAAAAACCGGGCACCCCGAAATCACCCGTCAGGTCTAACAATGGCGATGATTTCGCGTTCGATGTGAGCCGAGATTTGGAATCGGCTCCCCTGTCGGCTGAAGAACTCTTCGACGGCGGCGTAATTAAGCCACTGAAGCCGCCGCCGAGGCTTCAGCTCCCTCCGGCGGCGATAAATACCGAAAATGTAACATCCCCGGCAAGGAAATCGATTTCGCAAACTAAGAAACTAATCCAGGGCGCCTTCACCTCGCCGCGGCAGAGTAAGAGCAGAGAAACAGATCCGTTCGCCGTCGCCGCTCGAAACGCCACCAAAACGGCGTCGTTTGGGCAGAGAGGGAGAGAAACAGGGGTAGATCTGTCAAAATCGTCGAGCCGGAGGGCGGCGCGTTCGCTTTCGCCGCTGAGAGACAAGCATCAATTTCGGTGGGAAGAAGTGGAAGAGGATTCTTCTTCGCCATCGCCGTCACATAGTACGGTTTGTTCGGCTCTGTCGGCGTCCACGAAAGGACAGAGGAAATGGAGGCTGAAGGATTTCTTCCTGTTCCGTAGCGCGTCGGAGGGACGCGCCGCCGACAAAGATCCTCTGAAGAAGTACACGGCGGCGATTGAGAGACCTGGGTCAGGATCCGGTTCGAGAAGAAGGGGACCGGTTTCGGCTCACGAGATGCATTACACGGTGAACCGGGCAGTTTCTGAGGATATGAAGAAGAAAACGTTCCTGCCGTACAAGCAGGGGATTCTGGGCCGGCTTGCATTCAATCCCGCCGTCCATTCCCTCGCCAACGGCTTTGGTTTTCTCGTAAATGAATACAAATATTGTTCTCGAGTTTGAATTAATTATTTGCCTTGTTATTTTTGGATATTGTATAGATAAATGTTTTGTTTCCGGATATTTAAATTTTACACATTGAAGAATATTAATATAAATATATATTATAAATCAACCAAATTTTAGATTATTTATTTTTAACAATCTAGAGCTTTTTAAGAACTTGAAGGTTATTTTCCATTTTCAATTTGTTGGAAGCAATCTGAAATTGGACCAATTACTTGTGGCGGTATTTAATTATTAATAAACATTGAGGAGAATAAAACTATGTTTCCTGAGCTACAAGATAATTAGCACTGTTATAAAAATCACTAACCACGATTAGATTCCTCAAAAAAAAAAAAAAAAAAGCTAACCATGATTAGCCCTGCCTACATGATAGACTCCTTTAAGTCGCCTAAGTTTTTTTTTTTTCGATTAGGTTCTATCTAGCTCAGCAGGTCCCACCTAACCTAAGCTTCGTCCCCATGTATTGTTCAACTAACGTCTAATCTTTTTAAAACACCGATAATAAGGCGCCAATAAAAGGGAAACAAAATTAATTTGTAACGTATAAATGTGTGGATTTCTTTTATGAGTAAGTTCGTCGAAGATTTGGTAACTTTCTTGACTCCCCACTCTTGTTCCTTTATGACCAAGCTAGCCTGGAAAAGGAGAACCAAAAAGTATGACTATCGTTTTTGAATCAATAAATATACTTATTTTTCTTCGTTAAACGCATTTAATCTACGCACAAGCTTAAATCAACTAATTGTAATTTTATTTACGGATTTTCTCTAAAACAACTGTTGTTTTTTTTTAAACTAAAGAAACATAAAAATAATAGAACTCTAAATCTAAAGGCAAAAGAAGATATAATTGATATCTATCAGTGTCAGGTTGTTGAGACTAGACAAAAGGCAAGTTGGTGTACCGTGGTCCGTGTATATGTATGTCCGAAATTTAGCTCCCTCTGTCACTTATACTCGTACAATTTTTTCTATCACTGACTACCCTCTTTTTTTTCATCTGTTTTCTTTTTGTGGTTATCATTTTTATTTAATTGAGATACAAATAAATAAATAAAATAACTAATGAAAACATATATCTTGCGAAGAAAACCACCAATATTTGAAATCATGCATCATTTTTGGTATTCAAATTTTAGTGAAATCATGTCAATAATGCGCGAAGGTCCATGTCCCTTCATCCGGAGCCCCACCCGCCTGAACTTGAGATTAAGCTAACGTTGATATGTGAGGTTAATAGGATGCACGAGTGGATGAAATTGTAACACTTGAAACTTATCATGTAGGAATATCTACGTGGAAAAATTATTAGAAACACTACCCTAACTCTCTGGTGGTAAATTTAATTTTCAACCAATTTTTAATGCATTGAAGGGTCAAGTTAACAAATCTAATGTGTATTAGTTTGTTATGAGCATGTTTGCTGAACTTATAAGTTCTTCGCAATATTTTATAAGATGTATATCCGAGAGCTCTTCACAATATGCATATAATTAATAAGATATTTGAGAGTTTATAAGCTATCTAAAAGTGTTTAATTTTTTTTTTTTAAAAAAGAAGACCATACAAGTTTTTAAAACAGGCAGTATCCCAATTTATTTTGAGAATAAGATCTTATTTTAACAATCGATTTTGATCGACCATTTAATTACAAAATTGTCGTTACTAACGTATTATAAGCTCCACCATCTTATTTTATTTAAACATTTCAACAACTTATTTTCAAAATAACATCTAACATTTTATAAACTTTTAAAACATCTTACAAAATATTTTAAATAAACTTAGTCAAATGCTCTCGAACTCAAATACTTTAATTCTTTTCACCAAAATCACCTATATTTATGAGGTGATTTGATTTGTGATACACCAATATATTAGCATGAAAGGGCCCCTACAAACTTAGTTGAAAAGAACTTAAGAATTAATATTGGTAGCAATTAATCATCATCAATAGAAAATGACATTAACCAACACACTTGTTCAGTCCAACACATCAACCTTGAGTCGCTTCACACCTTGAGTACACAGCCGACTGCCGACCACCTTTATAGGAAAATAAGGTGTACGAGAAATTTATTCTCATGACATGGAAATATAATATCGTGATATTATACCATGTCAAGTCTTGTCATGTATATTCCAAAAATGACTATTGGCCATTGGGGGGTGCATGATCATGAGCTGTATCGATTTTCAAATTTAGTTAAGGTTGCATTTGGCCGAGAAAATTTGGATTTGGAGAGAGAATTTAAATCTTGGGAAATGACTTCAAATGATATAGATTTGAAATTCTTAAAAATGACTCAAAAAATAACTAAGAATTTGAAATTTGTTAGGGAGATAATTATCGCCTAAGGCAATTTCCAAGATTACAAAGATTGTATTTTTAATTGTTTTGCCTTTCTAGACTTATGGCCTTTCTAGACTTATGGTATAATTAGGACTTATTTAGATTAGGAAACAAATCATATTGATATGGTATTGATGTATTAGAATTTCTTTGATATTTATCTTGTTTCCTAACATAAATGATTTTCTTGTCATATATTTGTATATATCTTCTTTCCTTGTGTATTAAACTCTCTTGAAGGGTTTGGATGGCTATATAAAGGGAAGAGGACGTGTTCAATGATTACACAAGAAATACACCAGAGTTACAAGAGTCTTGAGAGAATTAAGAGTCATACAAGCACAAAGAGTCTCACTGCCCTGGATGCTATCTCGAATGTGACTACATTTGAGATAACATTCAGTCATGCAGTTGTGTTTGTTAGCTTTTTCATCCATTGTTATTAGTATTGTGATTAACGTAGTCCACAAATGTCTATTGTTGGATGTTCAATTACATAGATCGGATCTACTTTAGATAGGAGTTTTTCATTGATTTTCTACTAGTTGATTTTAGTTATTTTGTATACTGAGAATCAAAATGATTTTAGTAGTAAAAAGTTTCGCCATATTGGCACATCTACAAGCTAGTTGGCTTGTAGATAATTTTATATCTTGTGTCTTGTTTGTTTTGAAATTCATTTGCATGTGATTGTAAATGTGATCACATTTGCAATCACATCTATACTCTGCGAAACTTTTGGTATTTATCCGTATTATAATTCTTTCAAAATCCGTTATATAAAACAACTTCATCCAAACAATCTCAATGAATTTATTATTATAGATTTGAAATCCTTTGTTCTAAATCTATAAATCCAAATAGAGCCCGTAATTTTCAAGACCGAGTTCGAACTTATTGAATTCAATTAAACAATTATAAAATTTAAAAATTTAAACCTAAGTACCTTAGTTATATATTTATACTTGATTATATTTACATTTAAAAATTAATTTATTGTTCAATTTTACTTGATCATAGTAACATTCATAATGTTGATGATAATGACAAATGATTACATAAATTTATATTCTAATTTCAATAAAGAGGAGATTAATATACAAATCTGTTGTTAGATTATCCTTTCATCACAAAATCTCAGCATTAATCACCAAATTCAACCAAAACTATGAGGTGATGTTGAGGAAAGAGACATTATTATTTATTTTGTGGAGGGAATTTCTACTTCCCAGCTATGTTGAGAGAGAGAGAGAGAGAGAGAGAGTGAGTGAGTGTAGTATTAGTGTATAAAATTGGGGAAAGCCTAATATTTCTAATTTGGGCTAGTGGGCTTTATTTATATAATAGGGAGATATATACTAAGATTGTCTATAATTGGGCCTCTCCAGGGGCTCTAACAGTTGAACGGGCCTCAAGTTTTTGAATGAATGGCCCTTTGCATTTACTATATCTCAATTGAACCTTAACTACATTAAAATACTTTGATTATGTTTCTCTATGCTGACAATAGCAAATTAGCTATGAACAAGTCCTCACAAAAAACAAATCTGACAAAGGTCAATGGTTAAATAGTATGTGGTTCAATTCTCATCATCCATCTCCTTCCAAGATTTGTACTAAAAAAGACATCAAAGAAGAGAGCATGGATGAAATTCTTTCTTAAGACGAATCTTTCAACTTTATAGACCAAGTAAGTTACTCCTTCTATCATCGATTGGTTTTAGGTGGAACCTCACTTGATGAACTTGAACTATCTCCCCTCTTATTGGGTACGTTTCATGATGTGGGTTATGTTGAATACATTGTGTTACAGCGGAAAATGCCTTCAACAATGGCTTTACAAAAAATAGAAACAAAAATTACAACTTGAAGCAAAATCTAACTATTAAAAGTCTTGAATGGACTCCAACTCCAGAAGCATGAATCTGACATAACTTTACAAGTCGAGTCGAGGAAGACCTCTTTCTGCAAGACAAATATGTTACGGCTAGTGCTCAAGGTTTGACGTAATGTCTCCAAAGATAAAATGGCTTACGTCTTTTGTGTAGTAGCACCAATAACACAAAAGCTCCATCGAACTAGAAAAGGTGAGAAGACTGGTTTGCTTGACTCAGAAAATGCAGAAAGGAAGATGCAACGAGATATGTGACGACATTCGGGATAACATCCTCTGAACAAAATAACTTTCTGCAGAATATTTTCTAACTCTCTCTCTCTCTTTCTCCCTATTTCCCTTTAATCCTGAATGCAAACTAAGCATATAAAGACCGCAATTCCCAACACTTGGAGGAGATTTAATGATAGAAAATAGGCAATTATAACCAAATGTAACTTCCAAGAGTTACAAATCACATTGTGAATACTATCCGGGAGTTACAAACTCCAAAAACACACATGAACCTAGACACCTTTAATGTCCAGATACATCAGGCCCAACACTCACTTGAATTTGGGCCAAGCCCATTTTCAAGTGATAAAAGCAACTGAACCGAAACCCTAGCCCAAAGAGTTGGGTCGGTTTAAAGACCATTTGTGATCATACACTTGTATTATATTATATCAAACTATTGGGTGCAATTAGGTTGCATCCATATTTGAGATAATATGGAGTCCTATTTAGATGAGATTTATCTAGAAACCTCTCCCATTAGGACTCTAACTGAGATATGTGATAGAGATATATATGGATATCTCTCCCTATAATATCAGTCCAATTGAATTAATCGCCCCACACATAAGAAATAATAATCTCTCTCCTAAAATTTCTCTCTACGATTTTCTTCTTGGAGCATCACCAAAGTTCTCAAAGGGTTTAAGGTGTGCACATATCTAAGTAAATAATTCTGGTAATTATATACACCAACGAGAAAGGTAGTTCGTGATCTTGTTAATGGTTCAACCACTCTACGGGGTTCGTTCGTTGTTCGGGGTTCAACCAAAGAGAAGGCTTGAAGATGGCTTTTGCACAGATCAAAAGGAAGCTTATAGACGGGCTCAATCCTGGCTAAGTGGATCGACAAGTCTGCTGCAAATAGGTATACTCGATCCACCTTATATGTGCAAATATGTGATTTAGATATTGACTCATATTTGCTAATTGTGGTATCAGAGCTATTAGGGCGATCAAACATGTGATATGCTTGAGTTTGACGATATATGTGATTTGATTTTTTAATTAAAAATTTCGAATATGTGTTTTCGTTTTTATATATGCAATATTGGTGTCAAATTGTAGATCTCGTTAAGGCGATCAATTTGATATATTATGCATGAAAAACGGATTTGAATCGAATAAGTTATGATGATTCAAAGTTTTTGAGATAAAAACAAAAAGCTGCCTCGATATCCGTGCAAAGTATGTTTGATTAAATATGCCTTTGATTTGGCACGGGCCGATTACGTGCGAACCTTTATGTTTGTTTGCGGCTTTGCGCAACTGATTTTGTGATTGTTGTTGTACTGATTGACATGTATGCGCGAATGGCACTATACGCTGCTGCTGATGGTGCTGGTTTTTTATTTAAAAAATCGCCACATGGGCGATGATGTGGCAGTGTTTGGCGCCATATGGCAGTCACATGGCCACCTACGAGCAGGTGATGTGGTGGCTTGGACAACACTCGGCGATGACTGGGCTGCCATGTGGCCAGTTGGCGTGTCATCTATTTGGAAGCCACGGGCGATGACATGGCATTGAGTAGTGCCTAAGTGGCGTATTCTCTTTGTTATAAAAAGTAAAACTTGTTGGATTGTGGTTTAAGCGTAGATTTGACCCTAGGCGTTTTGTTAATAACTTTTTCTTGCTCACCACTAGACCTAGAGGATTTTTTATTAAATTACCAGCATGTTTTCTATTATATAGAAGCTGGATGACGATTAATTTTTGCGCGTTGGGACTTACGCAAAATTATTCTTGTGCAATATGATGCATGACAAATTATTTTTGCACATATGTAGCAAGGTCATTTTTTTCTTTCGCATTAGGTGCATGAAAGAAAAATTATTTTGCGTATTGAGATGCTTGCAACAAATTAATATTTTTCGTGCATTGTGATGCATGAGAAAATTATTTTTGCATATTGGTGCATGGAAAATAATTTTTGCATAAGGTGCGGTAAAAATTATATTTTTGCGCATTGAGGTGAAAGCAAAAATATTCTCTGTGATTTTTAATTCATGAGTTGCATTCTTTATTAATTGCTTATATGTATGTAATTTATTTTGTGTTGCAATTAATTTTGTTGGAACTTATGGACATTGACATATGGTTGCTCATGTATGTGAATGTTTAATGTTTTATATAAATATTTTTGTGGGAATTAATTTTTGACAATGGTGGTAATTCGATATCCTCATTTATATTTTTTACTTTTTCTACATTGATGTAGTAGGCCTTGAAAATATGTATTTTATTTTTCTTAATTTTTCGAGGCATGTATTTATTGAGCCAATTTTTGGAGGCTATGTAACATCAATTTTACGAGGATATTTTTGGTTTACATTATCTCCACAAGATGCACAATATGTCAATGTCGCCCATGTAGGCTATATTTTTCGTAATTACTTATATCGCATGGTTGCATGCATGATTTATTTATGGACATCGATAATTTTATTCATGGATCAGTAATTTTTATTGTGATCTTCAATTCGGTGGGAGATGATTACTAGCCTTGGTGGAAAATTTTCGATCTCATTAAATTGAAGAAAATAATAAATATTACTTGGATCCAGAATAAAATGTTTTAAATCAGTACCTAATTGTTTGCGCAATTTATTGAAATGTGTTTTTAGACTAAACTCACCAACTTTAGTTTAGCCAATTTAGCATGAAAATAGACAAGGTATCGATATTGTCGCGACTTAGACGCGAACAACATTTTTGTAGATTAAAAAAAAGAGGTATTTGCGCTTTATTTGTTTAAGTCGCGAATGTAAGAATTTAAGTGCCCGAAATAATCGCAGTGGAGATGCCGATGATATACTTATGGATCATGAATTAATTTTGCGCTTTAATTTGTTTAAGGTGCAAATTTAATAAAAGAGTTTAAGCTCTATTTTTGGAAAATGAGCTTACTCCCAAGTAAATACTCTAGTTATCCAAATTCGCTATTTGAGTTAAATTAAGGATATTAGTTAGTTGTGTTATTATTAATGAAAATCGCCTATCTAGAGGTTGATTATAAAATATTGAGAAATACACAAGTGAGTGCACTTGTCGCTTGTCTTTGAGCATAAACCAACTCGGGTGAATGTTGGAACAAGCATAATGTAGCTTGACGAGAGCAAAAGCTAAAACTAGAACTATAAATTGATCCATAAAATGACAAGAAGTCGTGTTACCTTATTAAATGAGGCAATTAAGTATCAACAAATATTAAGTGCACTTATGAGATTAGTAATGTCGCTCGTAGTTGTACTAAGATGAAGTTAGACTATTTATTTGCTCTCTTATTTTTTCGCTAATATTTCCAAATATCTCCATGGGTGGATTGTAGATATTGCTTTACTTAGCATGTGGTTTTGAGATTGAGCAAATGCGTATGACTATTATTGGTTTGTGCGGCTATAGAGCGCACCAAGAGGAGGCTAATAAGAGTCACCTCAAACTCAACAGATTGTTGTGAGCAACTTGATGTGTCGATATAGTCTTTCTCCGATAAATGCACTGTAACCAATGGATTTTAATTTTCCATTTTCTTACACGTACATTTATATATGTATTGTGTTTGAGTGTATTCACATGCTAGTAATAATAAAACAAATAGTTCTCTGACCAAAATGGTCATTCTTATTGGAGAAAATATGCCTTTTTTTTTTTTGATAAGGTAAAATGTGTGTGTACGTGGGGACAAGGGTGGAGCCAAGAAATTTTTGGGGTGGGTGCGAAAGTCGGAGTAGAATAAGAAAATCATATAAAATATCTTAAAATAATTTATTTTTAAATTTTATAGTGTAAAAAAATATTTTTTTATAAAATAGGGGGGGGTGGCGGGGCCCGGATCGATTGGCCCCCCCCGCCCTTGCATAGGGATGTAATGGGTGGGTACGTCATAACCCGACGATGCTTTCGTTCCATATATATCACATAGGGATGTAATGTGTGAATAGAGTTATAAAAGAAATACGCGAGGACGGGTTGGTCCGATCGGGTCGAACAAATCAAATATATTTTTAATACATCTATTTGAATTGGGCTCCCAAAATAGTGAACCAATGAAAATTTAGCTCGGCTGACCCAATTTTCCCTCTTGGCTCGACGGGCCAATATTGGGCCTACCGACAAATTGAAAATGACTCTATGTGTGAATATATTACATATATTAGGATCAACTTGTCTTTCAGTGGTTGAGATATGTGTTGTAGAAGTGAATGATCCAGGGTTCGATCATAGTGTGTGTCCCATCCCCAAATTCCCCCATTATACTAAAAAAAAAAAAAATTACATAAATTAGCAACGACAAATTGTGGTTAATACCATAGTCGCTAATAAATTAAAGCTTACAAAATATTAATGATGACAGGTAATATATTGCCAATCACACGTGCCATCCAAATCTGTAAAATTATTTGCGTCGAAAGGTTCGTTATTACTAGTAGTCCCCAAATCGCAAAGTTGATGAATAAAATTCAAATACATTTTGGCCATGACGTGTCACTACAATAATTTATTTGCCATGCATGGACGATTTTCTCTTACTTGTGGTCGCTAATATTCTTTTTAACTTACTACGAAACTGTTCTAACAGCGTCAAGTCGTCTCGTTAAAACCTTGTCAACGGCAACAAATGTTTTCGCTTTATCTTGTCGTTTTTTTTACCCATTTGTAGTTGTGAGACAGAAACTGAAGCCAATTGAAACTTTTTTTTTTCGAAAATAGTAATAATAGAAAGCCAAAAAAAAAAAATGATTGGAATTTGAAATGGATCAACATTCGTAACCAATTTTGGTTGGCCATTTGAGGTGTACACAAAAAACAAAACCCATCAACGCGGAAATTGGGGTTGCAACTGTAATTATGATTACTGTTCACCCCGATTTTTTATTAATTATAATAAGGGTAAAATATGGTTTGGGTTGGGTTAGCACGGCGGGGCTCATAGCGTTGGTACGCGATAAGGTTCATGAAGCGTTGGGCCGACCTATTAAGCCCATAACGCGTTGGTGAAATGATAGACCATGGTGTTAGTCCGACCTCTTAAGCCCTGGGCATGATTATTTATCCATAGTAGTCGGCCGATCTGTGTAAAGTCTAGCTTATTGGGCGACTGATAAGCCCGAGCATGGGGTTGAACTAATAACACTTGTTGTCTTTGGGCGATCTCTTAAGCCTCATATGCTTAAAGATGAACTGTTATCTTTAAAAGCATATTTGATGCAGTGCATTCTAAAGGAACCTCGGGGATATGGGAAAAGAGGTGAACTAGGGTTGGCTCGGCTCAAAGGAGTGTGGCTCGCGAGGTGCCTTTGAGATTTTGACTAAAATATTAAAACATTGACCCGACGTGACTCAGGTCGATCCGGATCGAGGCCTTAAGGGCGTAAAATTAGGGTTTTAGGGGATCCGATCCTAATCTAATGATGACTCTAATCAGAATCGTAGAATTCGGATTTTACGGAAACCCTAATCTAGCTAAGGTATAAAAGGCTCAAGCCAGGGTTCATTCTAACCTAATCTCATTTTTTACTATTACATTGCTTTCTCTCTCTCTTTCCTTTTGCTTCTCTTCCTTGATTCTTGAAACTTAATTCTTGACTTAAGCATCGGAGAGAGTGCTTGGGAGCCTCCTCCAGGCCCCCTTTGTGCGGAGTTTCGCGGAGGAGCTCGTCTTGAAAGGTAATCGGCGAGAAGAGATCTTTTTGGGAGTAACCAAATTATTTATAAGAACATAAAAAAATACATATTATATATATACGTATACTATTGCTCTTTATAAAGTTTGGAACAAAATGAAAATATGGTTGGAAGAAACATTATGGTGTTTCCAAATGACGCAAAACCAATTGGTCTAGGAAAGAATAGGGAAAAAGAAGTGGCAAAATGATCTCTCTAATTATCCATTTTATTCGTTTAACTTTTTTATTCTTCGTCATTTTAATGAATTTATATTTGGTACAACTGAAAATTCTTTTGTTAAAAAAATAATAATGATACTATCCAATATTATTACAAACAAATATCATGGGGTATTGTAATTTTAAAATATAATTGAAATTTTTGAAATTAAGCTGTACTTAGGAGTAATTTTTGTAATTATTCCTTAAATTCATATATCTTATATTTTTGAATAAGTATAATAATTCATAGCCGTGTTCTATAATTTATTGTTCACATTGCTTGCATCATAGCAACAGTATCAAGTTGTATAATTGATTCATAGTAACGGTGAGTGGACCCCGATGACTTAAGCTCAAAAGTCAATACAGATTCCAACTTAAATCACGTGGGATTCTTCCAGGCTGGGGTGTGGGTCCCAGACGACGTGGAAGCCGTTGAAGTCATCAAAAAATGTTAAATTCATGCCCCACGTTTCCATACGGCTGATCTCAACCGTCATAAATCTAATTGGAAGCCGTTCGATCTAGGAACTCTACTTCCCACAGCTATTTACTCGGCCAAAGTAGTCAAACAGCGGTGACCCCACTTGACGTTATCTAAGAATTCTTGTTTTCACGTATTTTTCACATAATCGCGTTTTTGTTAATAGCATATGATTCTTATGATGGTAAAGTTAAATTGTTCTTATTTTGTCATGTTTTAAACTAGGACTAGGGGTGGCGAAATAAAACCCGAAATTGAATTTCAAATCGGAACCGTGGTTAATTGGCTTTGGAAACCATTGACCGTAACCCCATTCCATAATTGGGCAGGAACAGTGTAGGTCGGTTCAGGTTCATTGGTCTTCAAATCCATGGAATTGGCGGTTTTAACTATAGGTTTGAATATTCCTCAAAAAAAAAAAACTATAGGTTTGAATAGTCGGTGGGCAGGGATGGAATCGGCGGTTAATATCGATGATTTTTATTTTTTTGGTAAAAATATCTTTAGAAGAAATATTGAATATGTATTATGATGTTTTATATTCGCAAAACGCATGAGACACGTTTTAAACCAAATGTAAAGCGAATTAAGTTAACTTTAATTTTTTTATATCTTAAGAGGATACATAAGCGAGTTTAATTATTATTAATACTAAGTCCAAAACCTAATATTATTAGGAATATAAAATCCAATTTCTTTTCTATTTCGCTTTCCTTTTCTTTTTAAAGTGAAATTGATAAATAATTTTTAAATCAAAAGAAAAGAAAAAAATTGGTTTCGATTTTGGAACCGAGAACCATGAGGCCCAAGTTCTAATTCCTCATTTTGGAAGAGTAGAAATCGGCGGTTCGAAATTGTTAGTGTTATTGAAGTTGGCAAATTTGGTCCGTTTAGCACGGTGAATATTCTAGTGTTGTAACACTTGGTAATGCAACACTAGCTCACGAGAATGCGGGCGGATTTTATGCGGATTCTCGTGTTGTGTTTTTAGGCAAGAATCTTTATTTTGTGAATGTTCTTTGATATTATTGATAATGTTTATCCTAATTGATTCAAAGATCTTTTTAGATTGCCATTTATTCCTTTTAAATCACTTTCCTTGTGTAATTGATTCTTACCCACAAGGAAATGATTTTGTTTTTCGATTTCCTTCCTTTTGCAAGAAATCGTCCATCTTGAAATCAGGATAGGATTTCTTCTTAATGGCTATAAAGAAGAGAAGTCGGACGCTTGGGAAGCTATCGAACATAAGCATAGACAAAGCTTTATTTTGCACTTCTTCAAGAAATCATTGGTTCGATATTTTTATTCTTCGGGAGAAGAAGGTGAAGATCTACGGCGTGGATCGACTCAACCGTTCAAGGATTTGAAGTTGGAGGGATTCCAACAAGGTTGAGATTGTGGAAGAATCAATCAAGAGATTAGTTTTATACGAGTGTTGGTGAATTGATAAAGAGGAGTCTTTATGCTATTCGTAAATCGATCGTATTTGTAATAAGCTTTGCTTTTCTAATATTGGATTGTTTTTTTCTCGGGCGTGGCCTCGTGCATTAAGATTGAGAATCTAAGCACGTTAAAAATCCTGGTGTTATTTATATTTCATTTGTGTGAGTGTGTCGTATGTTTGGTGTTATAACATTAACATACAACACTTTGTTTGAATCCGAACATCCAGGATTTTTGTATTAATATATTGATTAATAGTGCAACATATTTTATCAATTGGCATCAAGAGCCTAACACTAATTCTTATTAGTGAGATCATTTTGTATTTGTTGCTAACATGCCTTGTGTTTATGAAGAAAGTTCGGTTTTATGCCCTCGATTCCTTCGATCGAAAAAGAACATAAGAAGCAAATCCTCAATCAAAAGCAAAAGTATTCAATGCGAGAGAATGTGGTGGCTTTGGACACATCCAGGTTGAATGTGCAAATACTCGAAAGAAGAATGGGAAATCATTCACCTTCGTTGACAAAGAGGTTGAGTCGTAATGAAACGCACCCAGTTTGATCTTATTTACGGTGTTACAACACCAAACAGGTATGACACTAACTTTCCTTTTGTTGAAAGATGTCTAAACTCGTACTTCTTGCGGAGAGGAGATCAATTGAGATCTTGAGAGTTCGAGGATGAGTCCGATCCAGATGAGGAGTCAAGGAATGAGGAACTAAGAAGAATTTATCAAAAAATGCTTGACAAATGCGGGTCGTCAACAGACAAATGTGACTCGGAGAAGAAAGTTGTATAAACTGCTCTGAAAAAAAGAGATACTCGAGGGGGAAATGGTTAGACTCGAAAGACTTGCTACCAATAGAAGAGAAGAACTTGTTAAAGTGAAGGAAGAACTCAATGAGATGAAAAATTATGTCAAAAAGCGAGCCTTTGGCGAGGGAGATTAGATGAAATTACATCTCAAGGAAAATATCATCAAGATCGTGCGGTATTGGTTTAGGTTCTAATTCTAACAAAAATTTTGCTAAAAAGGATAAAAATTCTAAAAATGTTTTTGTTAAAGAAGGAACTTTATCTAATAATGTTGGAAAAATAAATGGATTTGTTCTATTTGTCACTATTGCAATCGTCCTGGTCATATAAGACCTAATTGTTATCGTCTTGAGAAACAATTTAGGCGTGATGCGAGGTTCATGTGTTCAAACATCACCAAAGAAACACTCCTTGTTTTAAAGTTGATTTATCCAACAAACCCAAGAAAATGCAGGTTAGGAAAAATGAGTTTTCTTGTAATGTTGCTCACACTTCTTTAAAGGCTAATGTGGTGAATCATGGTATTTTGACGAGTGGGTGTTCTCGTCATATAGTGGAGAATTGGAAAAACTCATTGATTTTGAAAAACATGAAAAGCGGTTTGGTCACTTTTGGTGATGGTGCTAAAGGAAAGGTTTTGGGAAAATGAGCGTTAAATATCGTAGGACTTCCCATTTAAAAAATGTCTGTATGTTGAAGGCTTGAAAGTTAATCTTATTAGCATTAGCGAGTTGTGTGATGATGATTTGTGTGTCAAATTTGATAAGAATGTTTGTAATGTCTTTGATAATTCGACAATTGTATTCTAAAGGGAAATAGGTCCTCCGCTAACTACTATTTGTTGCGGGGAAGAGCTCGGTGTTACAACACCAAGTGTCAAAACACTAACTCGAAATTTGTGTTTAGTGATGATAATTTAACAGGTAAGAGCACTCTGGAGGATGTGTCTACCTTGGTAACAATTTAGTTTCATGGTACGGTAAGGAACAAAGTTGTGTATCCCTATCCACTATTAGTCGAATATACAACCTTAGGGAGCTTTTGTTCTCAAATGTTGTGGATGATACAAGTGTTGGTGACTATGGGGTTGAAGAGAAAATTCTTTCGCATCTTTGTGATAATTCAAGTGCCATGAACATTTTTAAAAACCCTGTGCAACACTCTAGAACTAAACACATCGATATTCGACACCATTTTATTAGAGACTTGGTTGAGAATAAGATTGTTACCATTGATTTTGTTGCCTTTGAGAATCAAATTGTTGATATTTTCACCAAAGCCCTACACTTTCAAAGGTTTAATTACAGAAGCTTGAGTCTGGGTGTCTGTTCTTCGACCAATGTGGGTTTCGGTGTTGCAACACCATGTGCATCATTTCTCTTTCTTGATGTGTTGCAACCTCTTTTTGATCTTAATTCTTGTGCATTAGACATTTTGCATTTTTAAGATCATTTCATTGGCTTTTCTGTTTTATTCTTTGTAACCCTATTGAGTACTCCTTTGATGAATTTTCGCTTAAAAACAATTGTGGATCAAATTGCAAAAGAATGATTTTTCCCATGTGAAAGATGTTTTTATTTTTGGGCCTTTGTGGAAAAAATTTGCGCCCTTACATTGTGTGTGAAAGCTATTGATTGTAAAGCTGTTCTATGTTCTTTTATATGCTTGAATCTTGTTATGATCTTCTCGAGAAAGAGCTACCCATGTTTTTGGAGCGAAAGCTACCGGTAGCTAATTGTTCTTCTTGATTCCTTTCACTCAAAAGATTTATTAAATGGGAAAAGGATTTTGATCCATTGACTTTGTATGGTGGTGTTCTTGAAAAAGGTGGTACAACACCGGGTTACCGCACCAAAACGCCCGAGGCCTTTTTATTCTTGTCGAAATAAACTCATCATTCTAGACATCCCTCGGGATTATTTTTGGGCTTGTGGAAAATATCTTCTCTCTTGATTCGATGTGGTGTATTATTTTTGGAAATGATTTATTCCTTAAATTTGTTTCGATAATAAATGGTATTGTTCATCGTGCTCATTTGGATTAATTGCACACCTTGAATTATGTGACTTTTCCAAAAATATTTGAATTTGTAGTTGGAAGCTTTTCTTGGAAACTCCATAGTCGCCATTTGTATCACTCAATTTTGGCGGTTCATTCTCTCATCAATTTTGGTAAGGACTACATACATTTACTTGAAGGAGATTGTTTTGACCAAAAAATAGCCAAAGTTTGGTTGGCTTCGTTTGTCTTTTTTGGTCAAAAAGGGGGAGAGAGGAGACTCAGTGAGGTGAGACCCAAGTAAGGGGAGCAAACCGAGTCAAGTGAGATGGTGAGATGAGACCCACTTGAGGGAGAGTCCGAAAAGTCATGTGATGAGGAAGAAGTTAATGATGATCTTGATGACTTGGCGGATGCAGCCATTTCTTCTTTGAAGAAGCACATTCTCGGGGGAGTCTAGTCTTTGAGGAAGATCTTTAGCCGGAGGGGAGTCTCAATCTCCATCGAAGATGAAGGCGACTACGAGAGGGAGTCGAAGGAGGCTAGTGGCTCACGATTGAATTTGCAGCATCTCTGAATGTTCTTGTTTGTTTTTGTTCAAATGATAAACTGGGTTAAACTAGTTCTGTTGGATGTATTTGAACTGTTTGCATGCTTTTCTGAACTGTGCTAACTTGCGGTTTTACATTATTGACTTCTCTTGTCATATCATATATATATCTGTTAAGTGTTGTTTTGACCAAAAGTGCAAAGGGGAG
Organism: Rehmannia glutinosa; assembly: GCA_016081115.2. Classification (NCBI taxonomy): domain Eukaryota; kingdom Viridiplantae; phylum Streptophyta; class Magnoliopsida; order Lamiales; family Orobanchaceae; genus Rehmannia; species Rehmannia glutinosa. Next base: position 116,369 of record JABTTQ020003286.1, read on the forward strand.
ATTGTTAGTGTTATTGAAGTTGGCAAATTTGGTCCGTTTAGCTGATGCATATTCTAGTGTTGTAACACTTGGTAATGCAACACTAGCTCACGAGAATCCGGGCGGATTTTATGCCGGATTTACGTATTTGTGTTTTTTGGCAAGATCTTTATTTTGTGAATGTTCTTTGATATTATTGATAATGTTTATCCTAATTGATTGACATCTTTTAGATTGCCATTTATTCCTTTTAAATCACTTTTCTTGTGTAATTGATTCTTACCCACAAGGAAATGATTTTGTTTTCCGATTTCCTTCCTTTTGCAAGAAATTGTCCATCTTGAAATGCAGGATAGGATTTCTTCTTAATGGCTATAAAGAAGAGAAGTCGGACCTTGGAGAAGCTATCGAACATAAGCATAGACAAAGCTTTATTTTGCACTTCTTCAAGAAATCATTGGTTCGATATTTTTATTCTTCGGGAGAAGAAGGTGAAGATCTACGGCGTGGATCGACTCAACCGTTCAAGGGATTTGAAGTTGGAGGGATTCCAAAAAGGTTGAGATTGTGGAAGAATCAATCAAGAGATTAGTTTTATCACAGTGTTGGTGAATTGATAAAGAGGGAGTCTTTATGCTTATTCGTAAATCCGATTGTATTTGTAATAAGCTTTGCTTTTCTAATATTGGATTGTTTTTTTCTCTGGGCATGGCCTCGTGCATTAAGATTGAGAATCTAAGCACGTTAAAAATCCTGGTGTTATTTATATTTCATTTGTGTGAGTGTGTCGTATGTTTCGGTGTTATAACATTAACATACAACACTGTTTGAATCCGAACATCCAGGATTTTGTATTAATATATTGATTAATAGTGCAACATATTTTATCGAGAAATCATGACCATCCCTATTTAAACATTCTTAATAAGATTTATTTTTGCACAACTAAAATCATGTTTGTTAATTTTGATATTTTAATTTTTTACTAATTGAGGTGCAAATCATCAATTTCACAACAATATTTTGAACTATATGTTGTTTAGGTGGTTTCTTGTTTTACAAGAAATAGCTAAGTGTTTGGATATTTTAGCTAAGTCGATGCCTATATTTTGTACGAGTCTCAAGAACGAAATCGCCCCGTATTCAATGTGCTTACGTTCCGGCGCTATCCTTAAGATACAACGACTCGACTATTTCAACTTAACAACACTTGCAAAAGTCAAAACTACTGCAAACTTAAGTTTTTAAGGCTTTTAAGCTTTGAAGGGAAGGATAACAATATGCTGATGCAAATGACTCGATTTTAGGCTGATTATTTCGTATCAGATTTCATCTGCAGGGGGTTTGTATATATATGCATCAAAGTGCCCAATGGAAAGAACATGTCTTTTGGCTCGAAAAGACATGTCTCTGACTAAAAATTTACCTGGTTCTTTGGAACAGTGCAACATTTGACTTGCGCATCCGCGCACACACCGCACGTACAAATTTGATCACTATCCAGCGATGCGCGCGCGCGCACGTGGCCTCGCAGTGCGCGATGCGCTCCGCGCACTCGTGCGCGCCTAGGCACCACTGCGCTCGCCCAGTTGGATTTAAAAATAATTAATTAATATTTGAAAAGAATTTTAAATAAATTTGGTCCATAAATAGAAGGGCCTTGAAGCCCAATCCCATGACCACGACCACGGCCGGGCCAGGCCAAGCGGGCCGGCGGCAAGCGCGTGTGTTTTGAACCAAAAAAAAACCGCAAGCATGTAGGTCATCACCCCTTTAAAAACTTTAGTGCCCCAAGTGCCCAAACCCAATTGTCCAACTTAGGATTTATAAATTGAGTAAACTTTGGCTTTCTACTCTATGTGGGATGGAGCTTTTCTTCTTCTCCATATTTTCATTTACCATACCATTTTCTAGTTTTAAGTGGCTAAATTCTAACATTAATTTCTCATTCATCAGGAATTGGTTTTCAGAACTTCCAAATGTTATTATCATCTCATCACTTAGTAGAATTTTTACAAATACTTTAATTTTATTTTCACTAACGTAAACCACTTAAATATTTCGTCAAAATCGGGTCAATACTCATTTTCTCAACCAAAATTTTCAACTCTATATATATAGATGGAATTTTTATGAGTGATATTTTTATTAGTGACATGGCGAGAAGATGTTGTCAAAAAGTGGGGTTTGACCTTTACTCATAAGCAATTAGGGGTACTTACATTGCGGTTTTGCGATTTTACACTATATCCAAACCGAATTGCCATGAGCGGTGTTTCTATAAAAACATTCAAATTGCGGTTTTATAAAATAAAATGGAATGTGCAGTTTTAAGCGGTTGCGTGCGGTGACGGGCAATTTTGCGGTTTTAAGCTATATACATCCAACCAATAAAATAAGATTCAACTTAAATTACATTTACATAAAACCAACTCAGTTCTTCTTCCAACCTAATCAATTTCTAAGAGAATCCTCTTATGCACATGCTTGAATCCATTGCACCAGAGGTCACTATGCAAACTCCACAAAAAAAAAAAAAAATTGAGACAACATCCAAAAACGTTATTTGGAATTAAATCGAACTACTATACAAGTTTTCAAATCTGTATGACAATTGAATGTTTTGGTAAAATATAAAGCTGCTATTGCATCACTAGAATTCTCCATGTGAAAGCTTTACAAAATAAACATACTATAAATAATTAACTTTCACAAAATAATTACAAAAGAAAATGTTACAGTAACAACAGTACAATTGAACCTAAGCTATTGGTCAGAGATGCTAATTACATAATTACACTTGCTACCCATTGTATAGGCGGTCGGTTTTGGCGGTCAATTTGTCTTCAAAAACTGTAAATTGCACTGCCCTAGCGGTGCATTTTTCATTAAAATTTTTAATCAAGGTTTTTAGGATAAATCGATTTTAATTTGTGCGGGCGGTTATTTTAAATTTGTCATCACCCCTAAGCAATGATGGAGCCAGCAAAAGATATTGAGGTGAGCAGGATAGAAAACTAAAATAAATTATATAAAATTTATCTTAATTTTTCTTTCAAATTTATTAATAGTATTGACATCTTAATAACGAAAAATGGAGGGGGTGCTCGTATGGCCCTCCTAGCACCACCGTGTGGCGGTGCCTATAAGTCACAATCAACTTTTATGCTCAATTGATGTGGTTTATATCCTCCCACCATAAATCCCCAACACATCGGTGGACTGTGTAGGCACAAGCCGGTGCGAGATTTCATAAACTACTAATGATTTGTTAAACAGCCTTACCTTTATAATATTTTAAAAAGTGACTAATAAATTCAGTCAGATACTTTTAACTTTAGTAAAATAGACTCAATTTCTAATGCCACAAGAGTAACAAACACTAAAGTTGACTCAATTTTTTCCTCCACCGTAATCTGGGCCGGTCTTGGGTGTTGTCGCCGTTGGGGGAGACGTGCCCACTGTGGCCCTAGGGGGAGGAACCTACTCCCTCCCCCGGATGTAGTCTTCGCTTTTGTAGAGGACGAATCGGATTAACAAAGTCACGATCATCAAATCCGGAACTCGCGGTTTGGGTTATCAAGCAAGCATTCCATGAGCCTGGAACTTCCCCCTCATCTACAGGGAGAGGATCCACCAGGGGATGCATCGTTGAGTCTCCATCTTTACTCACTGTAGTGGACTCTCGTAGATCAAAACCACTATAACTATAGGCGAGACCAGTTGTAGGATGATCATCGAGTGGCGTTCTGCTCGATTAGGCGAATATATTTTGTTATTTTAAGTTTTTACTAATTGAGGTGCACATCATTAATTTCACAACATATCTTTTGAAACATATAGTATGGTATTTTGATGAGTGATATTTTTTCATAGTGATGTGGCAGAAGATGTTGTAAAAACGTGGGGTTTGACTTTTACTTATAAGCAATGGTAGAGCTAGCACAAGATATTGAAGTGGGCCGGATAAAAAACTAAAAAAAAATCATATAAAGTTTAACTTAATTTTTCTTTGAAATTTATTAATAGTATTAACTTCTAAAAACAAAAATTGGACGGGGTGCTAGTATGGCCCTCTTAGCACCACCGTGCGGCCTATAAGTCATAATCAAATTTTATGCTCAATTGATGTGCTTTATATCCTCCCACCATAAATCCCCAACATATCGGTGGACTGTGTGGGCACAAGCCGGTGCGAGATTTCATAAACTACACCAAACTAATGATTTTGAAAGCAGCCTTACCCTCATAATATTTAAAAAGTTACAAATAAATTCAGTCAGATAATTTTCACTTTAGTAAAATAGACTCAATTTCTAATGCCAGAGTAAACAATCACAAGTGCGATAAAAACAACTCACTCATCTTATTTGTAATTTTGGCAATTAACCAAATTACATTTGATAAGATTTCCTATTATAGTGTTTTTTTCAAGCCCTAAACTTTTGATAAAAAGCAACACCCTTCCATGTAATTAATAATTGTAGGTCACTTGCCCCACGGGCATAACTCAACTGGTGCAAAATACTTGGGTAATGTGATGTTCGCTTTACTGGCACTTTGTATAGTGGAAGTTCGAATCCGTTTGTTAACATGTTGGAAAATGATTTATTGTGTGGTGACTCAGTCTAAAACAGGTCTCTGACTCGTAATTGAGGCATATCCCGTGATTTATCTCCTCCATGAAGCTGTAGGGATGGGGTAGTGGTGACCTGGGGATGGAGTTTATCCTTTTAATAATTGTAGGACCATTGAGGATGCTATGTATACTTTTGAAGATAGAAACGGAAGCTAGTGCCTAGCTTTTTTTTTTTTTTATCAAATAAACAAAATGTCATACAATGTCATGCCGTCAAGGCGGGAGAAAATCAAAGAACAAATAACCTATCACTAAGATATCTAGAAAGACTATCATAATGAGAATCTAAAAATACAATGAGAACCAATGATCTATGAAAATCGAAGCTCGGGTATCCCAATTGGTCCATCCGAATGAGCGCTAGGAGGTGGTGAGAGGTCGTGCCCTCATCAACAAAGTGATTTGCCAAGGCAGTGGCTCCCAACTCGCTAGGTGATCTGTTTGGTCGATTCCCTCTCTGTGTATGTGGGAAATCGAAAATCGAAGGTCCTCGGCATGTTCGAATGCGAATCGGGGGTATCTTTGAACTGCAAGAGCAAGAGCCAGGCCACGAGTGATCGTGGTGACCACCGCCATTGCGTCCAACTCGATCCAAATCGAAGTGAGAACCGTCGGGCATGCCGCAATCCCATCTCAAGCGCTAGTAGCTCGGCATGAAAGCTAGACACCGCTGGAAGGAAGCGTGAAACGCCAACATAAGTGCGCCCCAAATGATCCCGTATCAAACCCCTCTCCAAAGAATCAATGTGCTGGATCAAGCGAACCATCCGTGTTGACGATCCGAGGGGGTGAGGAGCTCGCCAAATCACCATCCCGCTGCGTGGAACTGTGGTGGAGCACTCCCCCGCAAAAAGCCAACGGTAGGGAAACATCGGACCAATCGATGGGCTCAGGCGCCGACACTGAAACAAGGATCCAGAGATACCGCTCCACCGCCAAATAATGTGAGATGCCAAGAAAGAAATTTGTCGATGCTTGACACTATTCCTTTCCGCCCGGACAAACCATAAAATCAAGCGGGGAACCAAGAAACTCAAGTGCCTCGTGTGTGATCCGTGTGTGCGGTTCCTCCGAGAATGGAGGAACAATATCATATCGGTGGTGTGTGGAAGTGTAGTGTCAAACCAAGGAAGAAAGTGATTCCACACGGGTGACCGAACAAAGTATCATTCATCAAAAAGAGGTGAGGGATAGATTAGGCACGAGGAGAAGAGTGTGGATTATTCAAGCAACACCAAAGAACGTGAGGCAAGGAAGTGCCACGTGCACGAAGCTTGATATCCACGGGGAAGACGATTACGAAGGCGCGCCAAAGGAATATGGAGATAGTAGGGATAAGAGCATCGTTCCAAATGGCACCGTGCGAAGGTTACGAGCATTTCTACCGAGGAGAGAATCCCAGCGAAGACATAGAGAACCCACCATGAGAGGTAAGCATCCACCGCATGATATCCTCGGACCCGAGAATCGGAACCCGGATATATCCTCAATGAGACTCTCGGGAAGCCCACATCCGGGACCAAGACACTGGTGCGTCTATCGCGATCCCACTCACCATCGCGAATAAACCAATCAATCATTGTCATGTGCCCCAAAGGTCGATCCAAACAATGATCCGTAAGCGGCTGTGTCCAAGCAAATATCATCGAGAAGGTGACCGGCTACCACTGCCAATAGACCAAAAATCCGCTCCCGGGCCCGAATACCGATCCGCCTCAAGCGCCTCCATCGATGACTATGATTATGTGTTCTGAGAGGCTCTGGGGAGACCGAAGCCCATTGAATAAAGATCTTTGCGATCAAGAATTGAGCCCACAACGAATGGCCCTCGCGTAACCTCCACCACAACTTGTAAATCAAGGCGTCGGCAATATCGAGAAAAGTCGGCGCAACCCCAAACCGCCCTCGAAATAGGGTGGCGAGATAATATCCCAAGCGATCAATGAGTCTCTACGTCATCCGCATAGGATCCCCAAAAGAATCTAGCCATGATCTGCTCAAGCCGCTGCTGAAGCTGTCTTTGGCGGTGCATGACACGAAGAATATGCAGCGGGGTGGCCATTAGCGTGCTCGAATAAGAGCGAGCCTACCACCAAAGGAGAGATGTCGATCGACCACCCCGCAACTCTATCCAACATCCTCTCGAATCACCGGGAGGAAGAGCTCTTTCGTCATTCGCCCCTTGAACAAAGGGACACCCAAATAAGTCATCGGCAAGTCATCGCGAACAAAGCGGTCGGCTTCGTGCACCATGTGCTCCCACCCGTCAATGTAACGTGGGGCCAAGAAGAAACTACTCTTTTACCTTTGACACCATTTTGCCGCCGTAAGTGAGCGAATAGTGCTCAAAAAGTGTCTCAACGTGACCAAACCATCCTCGAGGCGCCCTCGTGAAGATAACCACATCATCGGATAGGCGGATCGTCACGGAAAACCTCATCGCGTCCGATAAATCATATCTCGGTGTCGGCTAATAGTGGAGTCAATCCTCAGGATAAATACTCGCCGCCGGAACAAACAGAGCGGGAGATAAAGGATCCCCTGCGCGATCCCGAGTCGAAGGAAAATATCCGGAAGGATACCATTAACCAGGGCGGAGAAGCGCGAGTGCTCAATCACGTTTGCCAACCATATCAATCCACCGAGCAGGGAAGCCCATGTGAATCATATGTTTGTATCGAGGAAATCCCAGCCGCACCCTATCATAAGCTTTAGCCATATCGACTTCATCACCACATTAGGAATATCCGTGGCTAAGCCGATATCATGGATAAGCTCTCTGCGCGAGCAATATGTTATCGAGATGACACGAGGGTGTGAAACCACTCGATTCGGCGACACAATCAAAGCAGAATCGAGACCAACGCGTAGCGTTCATAATCTTGAGATAATCTTATTAAATCACGTTACAAAGCTAATCGGCCGAAACTTCGATCCCACTTCCGAGGGTGAGAACCTTCGCCCGAATGAGAACTAAGGATGTAGCGTGAACGTGGGCGGCATGAGATTACCCGAGAAAAAGTCAACCACCGCATCCTCGACATCCGATCTGACGAAATCCCAACAAAGGATCTTTGAAAGAACAACGATGAAAATCCATCGGGCCAAACACTAGACGGATCAATCCCAAACACCGCATCGCGAACCTCCGAGTCGTCGGCATAGATAAAGACAAAGTCCATCAAGATCAACGGAATCGGAAGCGGGAAAGAACTCATCGACGGGGAGTCGATACTCAAGTCAAGTCAATAAGGGTGAAAGAATCGAATCGCCGACTTAGAATCTCGAGAATCTGCGTGAACGTCACCCCATCATCGTCAATCGAGTGGATCTAGCGCGACACCGCCGCTTAACAAATCCGTGGAAAAACTTAGTGTTGCGCTCTCCCGCCATTGCCCTTATGCCAGCTGACTTTACGCCAAAAATCCTCCTCCATTTTTAAACGAAGCTCATACTCGGCCACACAACGATGTAACTCGGCTCGATAAGTCGGAGACGGATCACTATCATAAACGGCTGAGCAGCTAAATCGCCTCATCGGCCCAATCTAATCCGATCAAAAACATTACCAAACGTCTGGTGATTCCAAATCTCTTGAGTCTGCGCTTGACCCTATTCAACTTGTCTTTGCAAGCTTCTCATTCCAAAGCGGCCCGGTGGAATGCCCCCATGCTTCCTTGACAACCCGCAAAAAAGTATGGTGACGTATCCACATATCTTTGAAATCGGAAAGAAGAACAAGGCACATGCGGTCAAACCGACAAGATATGAGTAAAGGAGCATGATCGGGCGAACACGAGATAAATGCGTAACAACGAGAAGAAGTAAACACATCGGCCAGGTGTTCATTGTACAAAGCCCTATCAAGCCTCTCCTGAAGCCCACCTCTAGCCACGTAAAGATAGACCCTCACACCCGCATCAAATAACTCACAATCCGCAATCATATAGGCAAAATCAAGCATCTCATCGGACCTATCGAAGTACCACCAATCCTCTCGTGATCATGCAAAAAATGTTAAAGTCACCACTAACAAGCCAGGGTAACCCTCCATACTAATCGCAATCTCACGCAAGGTATCCCACAAAACATATCTAGCTACTCTATCACATTTAGCATACACAAAAGTCAAATAAATAGGTTGAGGCAACAAAGCAGATGTCAACCTACAATGTAATAGTTGTGCATGATCAACAAGAATGTCAAAATGTAATTGAGCAGCAGACATAATCCAGATATGGTTAGAACAATTAGATAAGCCATCCTCAAAGCCAAATCTACGACAATAGAAACTAAACTCAGGCAAAGTCATAGGTTCTAAAAGCGCAACAAAAGGCAATTTATGACGAGAAATTAACGCATGCAAATGCGTTGGCTACCCGGATTAGCAATACCCTCACATTCCAAGTTAAGAATTTAATCGACATAATTAACAATTAGAATGAGAAGAGGATTTAGAAACACACGATCGATTTTGGGGTCGTTGGCTCGCTCCTCCTTTGTAGAGAAAATTATGAACCAATTTGCCCGACTTTGTAGTCTTCTTAGCGATTTCAAATTTTGTTAACCCCGGATTTTTTAACTGTTTTGGCCGATCATCACCAATATCTTGTTTATCCTTGTGCAATTTTGTGGCAAATTTCCCAACCTCCAAAATAAGTCAAGTTTACTCTCCATTCAAAGAATCCGTACCATGAGATCAAAAGATCCTCAGATCATTTATTTGGGTGTCCTTAGATATCTGAATGTTCAAGGAACATTATTCATTGATGTACGGATTGAGGACAACATCTGAATATGCCCTCAAATGATTAAACTTTGAATCTAGACTACCAGACAAATTAAAATTATACTCGTAAACCTCCATACTAATTTTGCATTCTCCATTCAATGAATCTTATGGTAATTAAATTGCTTAATCTTATTCATATAAGTCATCGTTTAATTTTGCCGTTAAGGACAAAAACCGACACATGATACATAATCTGCTCACAGGAAAAAAAGAAAAAAATCCAGGTTTGTATAGCATATGGGCAATGGGTTCCCCATTTTGCTCACGTTTTTATGGTTCCAACATCCACATCCTTTCGAACTGAATCAAATTTGAATTTCATCAGAGTTATAAAATTGAAAATTGAACTAAATTAATTATTTTGATTAATTAGTTATAATTGAATTTTTAATTTCCAACTTTTTGGCTTGATTTTTAAATTAATTGTTTTTATAAAGAAAACTAAAAAGAATAAAACATAACTATATAATTATAAATAATTTTTTTTTCAGTTTGGTGAGTAAAAAGATACAAGAATAGTGTAAAAATTAAAACAATGGTATAAACTGTAATGTAAAATTATATATATAATTATATAGAACTTATATTAATTAATTCTTGGTTTGGTTAAGTTCTTTTCAATAAACCAAAAACTAAAATCGAATCGAAGATGAAAATTTAAAAAAAAATAGAAACCAAACCGGAAACTTCGATTCAATTTCAGTCCAAATCGAAATTAAGATTTTCATCCAGTACGATCGATTAATCAAATTAATGTGCATCGTACCATACGCTTCCTTTTTAATTTGTTACTACAAACAACACTTCCCCACCCTCAATTCATATTGTCTATTTTAAGGTTTGTCTAATTATTTTATATTTTATATCACTAAAATAGCTATAGTCCAAAATAGAGTGTCAATCGATGTCGTGTGTTTTGTGTGCGGGTCATGTCTGTCATGGGTAATGAGGTTTAACACGAATACAAATACGACCCGTTCAATTATTTGTATCAAGATACACGACACAAACACGATCCGTTTATGACACGGGTAATCGACACGACACGAAATACCTACATATTTTAATGTTGATATGAAAAAAATAAAAATAGAGAAAAAGCTAAAATTACAAATAAAAAGTACAATAAATTATTAGAAAATGTATTAAATAAATTGTCCATCATCATATAACAAACTAAAACATCACAAAAATAAAAATAATATGTCATGCACTACGGGTTAAATAGGTCAATCGTGTCAACACACGATCGACCACCTAACTTATTTATTTTCGTGTTAATCGTGGCACACCGATAATTGTACATATCGAGTTATCCTATCACAAAAATTGACGCCCCTAGCCCAAAATGTAGAAAATAATAATATTATTAATACAAATTATACAAATATAAAAAATGAGATACCCACCCCCACCAACTTTACACTAAGTAGTTTCCAAGAACCAACCATCACCCTAAAATGCATGCACCCATCTCATTACTTTATCTCTCTACCTTTTACATTACTGCTAAAATCTCTATATATAAAGTTACATACTTGTAAACTCATACTCACCCCACTTATACTCTACACTCCAAACCAAGCTCTCTACTCTCAAAACAGTAAACATTTCCTCTGATTAATTGAAATATGAACTTATTCAACAGATCTTCACCATCAAGTTCATCTTCTTCAGACACGTCATCCGGTTCATCATCAGGCAAAACAGCCAGAAATGGGGAAAAATCTGAGAGAATTAAAGGCCCATGGAGCGCGGAGGAAGACCGGATCCTGACCGGATTAGTGGACCGGTACGGGGCCCGCAACTGGTCCGTGATAAGCAAGTACATAAAAGGCCGGTCGGGAAAATCGTGTCGGCTGCGGTGGTGCAACCAGCTCAGCCCCAATGTGGAGCACCGCCCTTCTCCGCGGCGGAGGACGAAACCATCTTGGCGGCGCACGACAAGTACGGCAACCGGTGGGCCACCATTGCGCGGCTTCTCCCCGGCCGTACCGATAATGCCGTTAAAAACCACTGGAATTCGACTCTGAAGAGGAGATTATATCAGAGAAATATTAATATTGATGGAGGAGATTCGAAAAATGGCGGCGAGAAATGTACCGTGAGTAGTGGTGGTTTTGATGAGTATGATCCGATGACGGTGTTGTCGCTGGCGCCGCCGGGGACGGCGGAGAGACGGTCGGAGAGTGTGTCGCCGGGGTTTTGGGATGTGATGAGGAATGTGGTAGCGAGGAGGTGAGGGAGTATGTTACGACGACGTCGTTTCCGGAGGCTTCCTCCGGGTTTCACTTATGATAATTACTTAATTAATTAATTTATTAGCCTGATTAATGTTTTTGTCGTGTAGTGGTTGATCGCTTTCAGGGGTTGATCAGTAATTAATTAATTATGTATTCTTTTTCCTGAATTGGCTATTTGAGTTTGCAAATGCATAAGCTGGAATATTGCAAACTATTCGGCATTATAATTAATAGTTATGGTTCAATTTAATTCTTTTATAAAGGAAATTTATTTATAATTATCTAAGCCAGTAATAATAGTAGAATTTAATGTGTGGACCAGACAAGTTGTCTTTATCAGGTGGGAAAACATGTTCATGAAGGAATGTTCCCACTTCATTTCCTTATGTGTCGGCATATCATATTTCAATTCACAAAATTTTGTAAGGCATTTAAAGAATATATCCATGTCCCCATAACTTAAACGTGCATCTGATTCTGTAATCTTACTGTTGAGTGAGTGTGAAATTATATATGTTATATATATGTTATATCTATCTGGTCATGATTTAAGTACGTTAATTATGTTAAATTGCGTAGCCAAAAATTATCACGGAGTAGGCCGATACACGAAATTAAGGTGAGTCAGACAAAAAAACTAAAAAAAATTACACGTAAATATTAACTAAAAAAAATTATTTAAAAAGGGGGGCCGGGCCGGGTTTGCCCCTCCTATCTCCGCCATTGATTATGTTCAATGTGCTATTTTTGTTTAAAAGGGATTGTAAGCAAATAAGCACATATTTGCACATAATCACATAATTAAGAATCGATGATACCTTTCGGTTGGTAGCGGATTGAATTCACCGATTCGCGTTTTGTTAGCCGCCCGATCGGATAGCTCGCCTACAAGCCCCTCTCGAACTGCACTTGAATGTATGTTGCCCTTCACTCCGTGCGTCACTCCGCTTGATGTGGATACTACTAGAGCACCCACAATTGTTGCACACCTTAAACCCTCGGAGACCTTGAGTGGTGATTCTCCAAGAAGAAACGTAGAGAGAAAAATTCTATGTATGAGATATCTGTCTTGTTAGAATTAACGTGTGTGTAGGAATGAGGGAGAGATCATCTTATAATTGTAAGATATCTCAATCCCGCCATAATCAAATCTACCATATTAGATGCAATCAAGATGCATCTTAATCAATTAAGGATCCCTTTGATTTGGCACAATATTTCTATCTTAAAATATATGGATGCTATTCTCCAATATCTCCCACTCATACATATACGATCCGACTCTTTCGAATCCCATTCCCATAATTCTCATCTCACGTGCCTTCTTTCATACGAGGGAATAAGGTGTGCGACCAAGCGAGAGCGAAAAAAAGAACAAATGAGGAGAATTATATTAAGTCATCACCCAACTAACATAACTCTTCAACTCGGGAGACTCGCTATGTACCCCCAAACTATGTGGTCGCACCAAATCAAGCATCTCGACCCCTCGATAGATAGAGCACGCTTGACCTCCCAATATGTATTTATGCTCATGACTATGTCAAAACATCTTTTCGACTTAGTCGCCGGCTATGAGCCATAGAACATAGTGCGTTACCAACTTAGTTTTTCCTCGGCCTCTTATGTCAATCGACTTGGTCTTGTGACTTTCCTAGTCATGCCCGAGGCCAAGAATCAATCTTGGCCATTGGACACATGCTAAAGTAGCTTCATCAAGCTTACACATCATGACAAAGTCCAGAGTCCCAAAGGGCACTAATAAACACAATAAGAGCTCACACAGTGACGAAGCAGGGATCCATTCAGTCACTCGTCTTATAAGGTCGTCGCAAAGCACATGTAGTATGAATACATGCTATGATGGAGCTCCCACTCAATTCGGGCATGCCACGCTCTAAACATCATACGAGTCTTAGTCCAGTCGCTCATCCAGCGCCTGACCTGCGCATTACAGAAGTCGGTCCCCACAACATCTTCTAATAATTCACACACTCGGCTACAAACAGACTTTTATGAAGTTTGGACGCACTCCATTTCGATCAAGTATGATCTCATCTTGGCCTCATGCCAAGGCGACTATGGTTAAACTTTTGTCCTTTCACGTTGTTCCTTGCGTAAAGGCGATCGATCGCATCCCTCTCATTGGTGCGAACAAGATCAATGAGTCTCATCTTGCTCGCTATCAAAGCGCCAAGGCGATTACCCGTGTGAGTAGGCAATCTAAGTCTGGTGACATTATCAATCATTAAACACAGTACACTAACAAATTAATAAGAACAATAAATCTTATTAATCAATAAAATGTTCATACAGGCCCACAAATTCAAATCCTACACAGTCCCATACTTCTAACATGCCTTTGGAACACGTCTCTGCGCAAAGGCTTAGTAAAAGGATCAGCGACCATGTCGCCAGTAGGAATATGCCTGAGAACTATTTGACCTTGCGCAATACTCTCGAATAAAGTGATATCGGTGTCGATATGCTTGGTCCTCCGTGGTACTTGGGATCCTTAGCAAATGCTAGTGCGGGGCGTGTTATCACAATAGACAACAACTGCATCATTAACATGCGATGTAATGCGCAGATGATAGGTGTGAGTTTTGCATGTATTTTAGGGCATATTTATGGCTATAATTGTTTATAAACATGCAATAACGTGTATGAAATGGTATATATTCGCTCTTTGTGGGAAAGATATTACGCTTTGCTCGTTTTGTAGGAATTTAACAATATTTGGAGTGATTTTGTGACAAATACGAGCATTGCAACCTAAAATCATCAAGAATCGAGCGATTACACCCAATTGGAAGCCAACTATATGGATTCTAGAGTCATAGTGATGAGTCGTGTGTCAAAAGAAGCATGGATGATCAAACAACAAGGAGATTTATCTCAAGGAACATCCAAACGCGTATGGAATTTCACGTACATGCTTGGCGGGGTTTAGTATTTTGGCCATAACTCTCTCTACAAAATTGATATTAAGGTGATTCAAGTGGCTATGGAAAGCTAAAAGAGAGGGCTACAACTCTTATGAAGACCCCGCAAACAAATTTGGACGTTTGGGTGGCGCACGGGTAACCCGTGCGTGGATGCACGACCCGTGCGCCCTACACAGACTGGATGTTTTCTACGGGATGGCGCACGGGTAGCCCGTACGTGGATGCACGACCCGTGCGCTCTCAGAGACTGGATGTTTTCCTACGGCTCTGAGCACGGGTAACCGTGCGTGGGCGCCACGACCGTGCGTGCGTGCTTGCGTAAAAACTCAAAAATGACAAAAATTGACTAGACTTCAAAAGGGTATAAATACCACTTCTTGGCGCACACCAGGGGAGGAAAGATGCGGAAAAAGACCCAAGAACACAAGAAATAGCTCAACTTCATCAAGGAAGAATCAAGAGAAGAATCGGGTCGAATCGGAGCTTGAGGATTGAAGATAAATCGAGAGATTATCCATTTCCTAAGTTTTCTCATTCTTTTGTGCTTTAATCTTTCATTTTAGCTTGTCATGAATATGAACAATTTGTCTATGAGTTGTTTATTTTTAATGAGTAGCTAAACTTCTTGTGATTTCGGGTTTTGGAAGTAGATTAATTGAACTCTTGTTGAATGTTTTAATCTTAGTTGAAGTTATTGTCTTGAAGTCTATTTGAGTACTTTGAGCTTATTCTTGTTTTATCACTTGGCCAATGATTTAACATGTTTGATACATTGATTCATAATTCGAGAGATGAGTTTCAATATTAGATCTTGAGTACTTCGACACGAATATTTGCATGAATCGAGAGGTTTGTGAATATTTGTGAGGATATTTGATCTTTTGTGCATTTGGGAGTTGTGTATCTTATGTTGAGTAGAGATGCTAGCATAGATATTTCAATCTACACTTTATATACATCTCGAGAGGAGGATAAAATACCGTTGTGATCGTCTTATAGGTGTATTGATAATAACTTTGGCTTTGATTAAATCGGACAACAAGAGGAATATTAATTGAAACCATAATCCAGGAATCCATTTCATTCTCTTGATAATTCCATTATTCTTAGTATCTTGTATTCTTGTGGTTATTCTTGTCTTTACCTCCACAACAATCATCAAATTAAGATCGTCTAAATAAAAATAAAACTATTTTGGTTCAATACTTAGCGCACTAATTTATTAGTCTCGTGATACGACTTGCTTACCTTATTCGATAACGAACACCGTACACTTGCGGTGAAGCTAAAAATATAGCGAACAATGAGACTACGAAGAAATCTTCTCAACCAGATTGCCTCTTGGGCTGGCGGCGACGTACAAACAACATATTCGACTTCCATGGTGGATAAAGATATACAAGGTCGCTTACTACACCAAGTGATAGCGGCGCCTCCCAATATGAATGCATATCCCCGATGTGGATTTGCGTTCATCTCTATCCGTTGATCCATCGGCATCATTTGTAACCTACCAACTTTAAACTACCCCCATGATAGCATAAAGCTAAATCACTTGTCCCTTCCCGGATATCTAAGTATCCTCTCTTTGTGACCCAATGAGCGCGTCCGGGATTACTTTGATATCGCTCACCATCCCAACCGCAAAACATAGGTGCCGGTCGGGTACACATCATTGCGTACATCGGACTCCTATCGCATTTGCATATGGAACCTTAGCCATGCATTCCTTTTCTTCATCTTTTTTTTTGGCATAAATCTTTCTTTGAGAACACAAGTCTTTTCCATGGGTGTGTCAACGGGTTTATCATTATGCATACGAAACCGTTCTAGAATCCTATTGATGTAAGTCCTGTTGAGACAAACTCAATAATTTTCTAGAAACGATCTCGGTGTATCCTAACACCAAGTATGTATTCTCGCTTCTCCCATGTCCTTCATCTCAAATGTAGAGGACAACCACTCTTGTGTGGCGACAATCATCTCCATGTCATTTCCGGCCAATAAAATATCGTCCACATACACGGTGAGAGAATCAAGAATTTTCTCCCACTTCTCTTGACATACACACGGTGGTCTTCCTCGATCATCGTAAAGCCTATCAATGTGATAGCTCGATGAAATCGATAGTCTCTTATGCGGATGATTGTTTGATCCATAAATGGAACGCTTTAAGCGGCAAACTTTGCGCTCTTGTCCCTTCTGCTGAAACCCTTTAGGTTGTTCCATAAAGATCTCTTCATCCAGTTCTCCATTGAGAAATGCTGTCTTCACATCCATCTGGAATAATTCCCGGATCAAGTTGGGCGACAATGGCCAAAACAAAGGCGGGTGAGGCAAACCTCACCACCGGGAGAATGTCTCTTCGTAGTCTACACCCTCTCTTTGAGTATAGCCCTTCGCCACAAGACGAGCTTTATACTTGTCGATCGACCCATCTGCCTTGCGCTTGACCTTAAGAACCCATTTGTTCCCAATGGTCTTACGTCCAGGTGGAAGATCAACTAGCTCCCAAACTTGGTTCTTAGCCATCGAGCTCATCTCTTCCTCCATAGCAATTATCCACTCTTTAGCATTAGGAGAAGTGACCTCTTGATAAGTGGTGGCTCATCAATATCCATAGAAGCACACATGAAAGATTCCCCCTCAATTTCAAAACGTCGTCGGGGTTCTATTCACGATTGCTTCTACGCATAAGTGGATTTTGAGAGTCTTCGTCCGTGGGTCACTTCCACCGACTCTAGGACCTTTGTCATTGTCCTCGTCGATAATGGATGAGATTTTGAAGTCTCACCCTCGCCGGGAAGTGTGGCATTGTCCACGGGATCTTGCAACTCATACAGTTCTAGATTCCCTCTTACTTCTCCGATTGTTGGAAATTCCTCCTCGAGGAAGTTAATATCGCGGGATTCAATCTCAGTCATTCCTCCATCAGGATGTTCACCATACATCACATAGCCTTTCGAGTGATCGCAATATCTTATAAAGACATGTTTGATCGCCTAGACCAAGCTTCCCATGCTTATGAGAAGTGTTGTGAACAAAACCAGCCGACCCCCAGGCGCAAGCCTTCTAAATTAGGCTTTCGCCATTCCATAACTCATATGTGTCGTAGGAACCGACTTTGAAGGCACACGGTTTAATATGTAGGCAAAGATCAAAATCGCATCTCCCCAAAAAGGATATTGGAAGATTAGCTTGCGCCATCATTGATCGGCCATTTCGAGAAGTGTCTATTCTCGCTCTCTCTGCAACCCCATTTTGTTGCGGAGTATATGGAATGGACAATTGTCTTATAATTCCTTTTTCTTCACATAATTATGCAACCGATCGACAGATATTCTCGCCTCTATCAAGACGTAAAACTTTGAGGTTTCGTTCTCTTTGGTTGTTAACCTCGGCCAAGAATCGCTTAAAAAGACAAGCACTTCGATCGATGAGACAAGAGATATCTTGAACCATAGCGCGAATAATCATCAATGAAAGTGAGAAAATAGGATGCACCGTGTCGTGCCCTCACGTTCATAGGCCCGCATATATCGAGTGGACTATTTCAAGAAGATGAGTAGCCCTCTTTGCCTTACCAAAAGGCTTCCGCAGCTTTTCCCGCCAGGCATGGTTCACAAAAGGAAGGTTGACTTTAGCGAGTGGCTAAAAGACCTTCTCGAGCTAGCTAGTCAATCTTTCTTGTCTATGTGTCCCAACCTCGCATGCCATTTAACAGATTCGAAATAACATCACGGATGAAGAAACAAAAAAATGCATTCACTTTGGATAGTTCTAATATGAAAAATCCATTACTAATAAATCCTACGCCATAAAGGTCATTGCCAAGAAAAATGGATAATCGATTTTGATCGAACAAGAAAAGAAAAACCATGTCTAAAAGTCTTTGGCCCGAAAGTAAATTACATCGAATCTTTGGGTGCATAAAGCACATCACTAAGGAGTAGCTCGCTGATAAAGGGTCTTTTTATGCACGTTTTATGTGTATATTTGAGTAGAATTGAGT
Source organism: Rehmannia glutinosa (assembly GCA_016081115.2). Lineage (NCBI taxonomy): Eukaryota > Viridiplantae > Streptophyta > Magnoliopsida > Lamiales > Orobanchaceae > Rehmannia > Rehmannia glutinosa. The sequence goes on from JABTTQ020003286.1 coordinate 134,982, forward strand.
TATTTTATTGTTAGTTTTGTAAATTTTTGATTGTACATAGTTCATATTACTCGGGTGCTTTTATTGATGTAGATTGACCATTGGGGCTAATTTTGGTGAATTTCGGACCATGGATTCATGTCAAAACATACCGGGAGTTTAAGGATGCAAAAACGCTCGAAATTCCAAGCCAAACGCCAGCGTCATTTCAGGGCCTTTTTGGTCCAACACGGGCGGGGGTGTCGGGCAACACGGCCGTGTTCACGGAGCTAAAACTCGATTTTTCACAAAACAGCCTCCGACACGGCCAGACCGTGTTCCCCAACACGGCCAGACCGTGTTCAGAGACACGGCCTGGCCGTGTTGGGAAGCACGACCATGTCTCCCCGATTCCTGTGTGATAAAACAAGACCACGGCCCGGCCGTTCGGGCGACACTGGGCGTGTCAGGGACCTCTTTTTGCAACTTTTCTTTGCGGAATTTGGGGAAAACTCACCAACCAACCCATTTTGGCCACTTTTGTACACTTTTAACACCCTATTTTGCTGAAACATGTCTCCATGTCCCCTCCTCATCACTTGAATACAAGAATTCACCAACCAATAAGGAAAATGGGGGTGATTGTTTGATAAAGAAATCTATCAATGTATTGGTTGCCTATAAAAGCGAGGTTGAAATTGGGAGATTCATTGATTAGATACTCAGAAAATATTCATTGTATTCATTTCATTAAGTAGAATTGGGATCAAGGGGTCTTGGAGGAGAAAGTCAGGGGCAATATTGGAGAAGAAGGCTTGGAGCAACATCATCAATCAAGAAAGAAGTCAATTGAGATTTTGAGAAAGATAAGTACACCATGTCTACAATACTTAAATCTTCTTGTGTAATTTATTCTTTGGTCAAAATCATGTGTAGCTAAACTCCTAGTGTTTGAATGTAATGAACTCTAGAATGGATTTGTGATTAAGGTGTGTATGTTTTTAATAAAATCTTCATATTTTGTGTGATTCACTTATATTATGCTTCGTTCATTCGAATTGATATATGCGCAATATTGATTTGAAGTTTATTTTTCATCCGGGAAATCGAGAGATTCATGGTGAAATAGAACATATATAAGTGAAAAGAGTTGCATGCAATCCTAGATATAGGACGACATAAATCTTCTGGATTAGGGTCAAACCTAATATGGGAATTCACAAATCGTTATAATGCTGTCTTGGGGGTTTTAACTAGAAAGAGATTTCAGTTAATCAACTTGAGATTAAGTTTTTCGCCTTGAGAAAGGGTTTAACTTAAATTGGGAATTTCTACGGTCCACAAGACATGAGATTTTATTAAAAGAGGTTGGTTTTTGCTTAAGGGCTTACGGTTGTATTTTTAACTTGTCAAATCACAAAAACATTCTAGAGGATTTACATTAAAACACATTTTTATCTCTTGATTTCTTATTTTACAAATCTTCCTTCATTTTTACAATTTATAATTTGTTTTCCTTTTTCATCAAACAAAAACTCGAAAATTGTTAGATTAAATAACAAAAAGACGGTAATTATTAAGTACTTACAATCCTCGTGGGAATGACACTCGGTACTCAATAATCTATACTAAAAAATGATAGGTGCACTTGCCTACGATTTTAAAGGTCGAGACCAATTTTGACAAAATTCAAGCAAAGACGGCCGGGCGTGTCGGGCGACATGGCCGTGTTCGGGACTTTTTTGCAACTTTTCCATGCGAAAATTATGGAAAACTCACCAACCAAGCTTTTTGACCACTTTTGTACACCTTTAACACCCTATTTTGCTACAACATGTCCCCATATTCCCTCAATTATCATTTGAATACAAGAATTTACCAACCCAACAATGAATTGGAGCATTTGTTTAACAAAGAATGGCATTATTAATGTGTTCTTGCACAAAAATAATGTCTATAAAAGCCAAGAGTATGAGTTGGGGGAATCATTCATTAATTCAAGATACATTGAATTCATTAGATACTCAGGAAATATTCATTGTATTCACTTCATTAAGTAGAATTGGGATCAAGAGGTCTTGGAGAAGAAAGCTTGGGGCAATATTGGAGAAGAAGGCTTGGAACAACATCATCAATCAAGAAAGAAGTCAATTGAGATTTTGAGAAAGATAAGTACACCATGTCTACAATACTTAAATCTTCTTGTGTAATTTATTCTTTGGTCAAAATCATGTGTAGCTAAACTCCTAGTGTTTGAATGTAATGAACTCTAGAATGGATTTGTGATTAAGGTGTGTATGTTTTTAATAAAATCTTCATATTTTGTGTGATTCACTTATATTATGCTTCGTTCATTCGAATTGATATATGCGCAATATTGATTTGAAGTTTATTTTTCATCCGGGAAATCGAGAGATTCATGGTGAAATAGAACCTATATAAGTGAAAAGAGTTGCATGCAATCCACAGATATAGGACGACATAAATCTTCCGGATTAGGGTCAAACCTAATATGGGAATTCACAAATCGTTATAATCTTTGTCTTGGGGGTTTTAACTAGAAAGAGATTTCAGTTAATCAACTTGAGATTAGAAGTTTTCGCCTTGAGAAAGGGTTTAACTTAAATTGGGAATTTCTACGGTCCACAAGACATGAGATTTTATTAAAAGAGGTTGGTTTTTGCTTAAGGGCTTACGGTTGTATTTTTAACTTGTCAAATCACAAAAACATTCTAGAGGATTTACATTCAAACACATTTCTATCTCTTGATTTCTTATTTTACAAATCTTCCTTTATTTTTACAATTTATAATTTGTTTTCCTTTTTCATCAAACAAAAACTCGAAAATTGTTAGATTAAATAACAAAAAGACGGTAATTATTAGTACTTACAATCCTCGTGGGAATGACACTCGGTACTCAATAATCTATACTATAAACGATAGGTGCACTTGCACTACGGTTTTAAAGGTGCAGGGTCAAACCGAATTAACCATTAAGTAAAAACATAGTTTTGTAAAACGATCATTGTCAAAGAAAGCGTAATATCGGCGAGGCATTATTCGGACTTGAAATCATCACTCCACAAAAATCGATAGTTATGAACAACTTCAATTCAATAACGCCATGAAAATACAAGAATTGATAGATCATTGTAGTTAGCTTACTAGTCATATAACCAAGCTTCTTGAACTTTATTGGAATGAGAAGTCAATGAGTATTCATTCTCCTCTCTTTTTTTTTCTTTTTTTTTTTTTTGGGACCTTTCGAGACATGCTTCCACTAGGTTTATATTTTGAATTTTTGTTCAAACACTCTAGGAGTGGTTTCCCATACTCATATTCGTGTCGCCGTTTTACGTAAAAAGACAAACATGGGGCTCATGAATGCTCCTAGTTACTAAGCAACAACAAATAGAGGAGTATAACCTCGATTGGTCCGTTTTTTCTTCTTTTTCTCTTTTTTTTCATTTTTCGTTCTCTTTTTTTTTATTCATGAGACTTGGTTTAACAACTCGTTAACCACTACTAAATCACGAGTTCTCGAGGCGTTCATAGCGCTAGGTATCGTCGTATATGCCTTAACACATCAAGTATTTATGGTGTTAGAAATCTCATCAAAATTTTTGCCTGCATCCACGTCAATCTATCCTAGACAATCAATTGCTTCACATTGAAAACACAAATTAACAAGTTAATATAGGTATAATTGGGCCAAGTTATTGACTAGCCGACTTGGGAGCTAGTATCAACGTGATGTCTTATGAAACATTCAAGCATGCGGGATTAGGTGAACCTAAACCTATTAGGATGGACATTCAATTAGCCGATAAATCGATTAAACATCCTAGAGGTATTATTAATGATGTGTTAGTCAAGATTGATAAATTCATGTTCCCCGATTGATTTTGTTATTCTTGACATGCATGATGATATTAATGTTCCTCTAATTCTTGGCGTCCTTTCTTGGCTACGGCAAAATCAATCATTGATGTGCACGAAGGAAAATTAACTTTGAGAGTGGGGGATGAACAAGTAATTTTTAAAATTCATGTTGATATTGAAAAGGATATTACTTGTTCTTTTGTCGATTCAATTCCTTTTCATGATGAGAAATCTAAAAATCTCTTGGAGAAAAGTGTTGTTGAAAGTCCATGTTGGAAGATTATGCACAAAAGGGGACCGGAAGGTTGAAAAGCACATTTTGAAACTTCAAGTTGGAGGTAGTTCTACTAAACACCAAAGGTATTTTCATAAGTTCGAGGCTCCGCCCGACTAATCTTCACATTTAGGTGAATTAGTCCGGTATGCGACTTAAAAAGCGCTACCCGGGGAGGCAACCCGATGTTTGTGTGCAATTGTTTTCATTTATTTTTTTTTTATTTTATTTTCTTTCAAATAATCACAAGTCCTGTAGAGTCATTTTCAAATCATAAAAAAAAAAAAACTCTTGAGCTTCTTTTGCTTGTCCTAATTGGGAATATTTGAGATTTCACGGTATTCGAGTTGTGTGTTGCTTAACTTTGATTAGGTATGAAGATGCCGTTGAAGGTCCGTACCAAAACAACCCAATGGTCGCTCAACACCGATTCTACTATTGTAGTAAGGTCGTAATTTTCTTTTTTCCACCTCTTTTATATCATTCTAATTTCTTTGTTTTTTTTTGAGTGTTTTGTGTGTGTTTGTCCATTTCTTTCTTTCACATTGAGGACAATGTGAATCTTAAAGTTGGAGGTGGGTACAATAACATTTCGGAATGCTTGTGTGTTTGTTTTTCAAGAGATGTGATTTTTTTAACAAATTGAGTATTTGCTAGTCAATAACTTGGCCCAATTATACCTATATTAACTTGTTAATTTGTGTTTTCAATGTGAAGCAATTGATTGTCTAGGATAGATTGCGTGGATGCAGGCAAAAATTTTGATGAGATTTCTAACACCATAAATACTTGATGTGTTAAGGCATATACGACGATACCTAGCGCTATGAACGCGTCGAGAACTCGTGATTTAGTAGTGGTTAACGAGTTGTTAAACCAAGTCTGCGAATAAAAAAAAAAGAGAAAGAAAAATGAAAAAAAGAGAAAAAGAAGAAAAAATGGACCAATCGAGGTTATACTCCTCTATTTGTTGTTGCTTAGTAACTAGGAGCATTCATGAGCCCCATGTTTGTCTTTACGTAAAACGGCGACACGAATATGAGTATGGGAAACCACCCTCAGGAGTGTTTGAACAAAATTCAAAATATAAACCTAGTGGAAGCATGTCTCAAAGGTCCCAAAAAAAAAAAAAAGAAAAAAAAAAAAAGAGAGGAGAATGAATACTCATTGACTTCTCATTCCAATAAAGTTCAAGAAGCTTGGTTATATGACTAGTAAGCTAACTACAATGATCTATTGAATTCTTGTATTTTCATGGCGTTATTGAATTGAAGTTGTTCATAACTATCAGTATTTGTGGAGTGATGATTTCAAGTCCGAATAATGCCTGCCGATATTACTGATCTTTCTTGATCGATCGTTTTACAAAACTATGTTTTTACTTAATGGTTAATTCGGGTTGAGAAGGCCAAGAACTTGACTACTTATGTTCAATATGTTGAAAAAAATTCATCTTTGTATGTTGTGATTTATTGAATCCCTCTTTTTGATATAATATTTTGCTTGAGGACAAGCAAAGTTCAAAGTTGGAGGTGGTTTGATAAGGGTCTTTTTATGCACGTTTTATGTGTATATTTGAGTAGAATTCGAGTTATTTTATTGTTAGTTTTGTAAATTTTTGATTGTACATAGTTCATATTACTCAGGTGCTTTTATTGATGTAGATTGACCATTCGGGGCTAATTTTGGTGAATTTCGGACCATGGATTCATGTCAAAACATACCGGGAGTTTAAGGATGCAAAAACGCTCGAAATTCCAAGCCAAACGCGTCATTTCGGGGCCTTTTGGTCCAACACGGGCAGGGGTGTCGAGCGGCAACACGGCCGTGTTCCGCCGGGAGCTAAAAACTCGATTTTTCGCACAAAAACACCTCCGACACGGCCAGCCCGTGTTCCCCAACACGGCCGTGTCGAGACACGGCTTTGGCCGTGTTGGGAAGCACGCCATGTCTCACGATTCCTGTGTGATAAAACAGCACGGCCCGCCGTTAAGGCGACACGGGCGTGTCCGGACCTCTTTTGCAACTTTTCTTTGTGGAATTTGGGAAAACTCACCAACCAACCCATTTTGGCCACTTTTTGTACACTTTTAACACCCTATTTTTTTGAAACATGTCTCCATGTCCCCTCCTCATCACTTGAATACAAGAATTCACCAACCAATAAGGAAAATGGGGTGATTGTTTAATAAAAGAGAGTACTTATCAATGTATTGGTTGCTATAAAAGCCGAGGTTGAAATTGGGAGATTCATTGATTAGATACTCGAGAAAATATTCATTGTATTCATTTCATTAAGTAGAATTGGGATCAAGGGGTCTTGGAGGAGAAAGCTTGGGGCAATATTGGAAGAAGAAGGCTTGGAGCAACATCATCAATCAAGAAAGAAGTCAATTGAGATTTTGAGAAAGATAAGTACACCATGTCTACAATACTTAAATCTTGTGTAATTTATTCTTTGGTCAAAATCATGTGTAGCTAAACTCCTAGTGTTTGAATGTAATGAACTAGAATGGATTTGTGATTAAGGTGTGTATGTTTTTAATAAAATCTTCATATTTTGTGTGATTCACTTATATTATGCTTCGTTCATTCGAATTGATATATGCGCAATATTGATTTGAAGTTTCTTTTTCATCCGGGAAATCGAGAGATTCATGGTGAAATAGAACTATATAAGTGAAAAGAGTTGCATGCAATCCTAGATATGGGGCGACATAAATCTTCCGGATTAGGGTCAAACCTAATATGGGAATTCACAAATCGTTATAATCTTGTCTTGGGGGTTTTAACTAGAAAGAGATTTGAGTTAATCAACTTGAGATTAGAAGTTTTTCGCCTTGAAAGGGTTTAACTTAAATTGGGAATTTCTACGGTCCACAAGACATGAGATTTTATTAAAAGAGGTTGGTTTTTGCTTAAGGGCTTACGGTTGTATTTTTAACTTGTCAAATCACAAAAACATTCTAGAGGATTTACATTAAAACACATTTTTATCTCTTGATTTCTTATTTTACAAATCTTCCTTCATTTTTACAATTTATAATTTGTTTTCCTTTTTCATCAAACAAAAACTCAAAATTGTTAGATTAAATAACAAAAAAGACGGTAATTATTAGTACTTACAATCCTCGTGGGAATGACACTCGGACTCAATAATCTATACTAAAAAACGATAGGTGCACTTGCTACGATTTTAAAGGTAGCTTTTGAGCCATCACGCGCCCGATCTTGAGCTTGAGCCGGTATGACCCAACTCCAACAACCTCCTCCTATGCGCCATTTCCCATAGCAATGTGATGGCGCATCACCGGCACTCGATGGTAATCTACAAAACTGCTCTATCTCTTGTCACATGTTTGGTTGCTCTGTGTCTACAATCCAACCATGGAGAGAATTAGCAACAAAAACATGTGAACAAACAAAAGAGTCAAAAGAGCTGAAGCGGGTCTTACCTTCTTTGGCTCGGTGCAATCACGAGCAAAGTGACCCGGCTTTCCACGATTAAAGCATGCATTCTTTTTCTTTCCCCTTTTACCACGTTGACGTTTCGTGGCTTTTTCACCTTGTGGGCCCAAGTTTTGGTTTTTAGCACCACTCATGACAAAGACCCTTCGGCTTGTTCCAACATTTGCCTTTGGGGGCTTGCGTTGTCCAAAGCATGTGCGACAAAGCGCAGCTGTTTTTGTGCTCGCTCCGCTCTCGACGGTCACCCTCAAGCCTAAGATGACTAGCGTATTTGTCAAAAGTTTGGATTTTTGCTCGTTGTGTGTGAGCACAAGCTTAACGTGTCCCCAGGTCTGCTCAGGTAGCGACCTTATGACTGCCAAAACTTGTTGTTCATCAGTGATCTCATTTCCAGCATTTTGAAGCTCGCGAATCATATCTTTCATCACATCAAGATGCTGGCTCATCGTGTGTTTGGGGTCAAGTACGTACTGGTTAAACTTGAGGGTTAAAGCCCTCAATCTCGTTGCCGAGGTCGTACCGTATGTGACCTTCAAGCCTTCCCACAGCTCCTTAGCTGTTGGATACTTTTCAAACTCACGGATCAGATGGTCGTGCATGCAGCTCAACATAGTATAGCGCGCACTCCTATCCTGATCTACCCACTTATTGTACGCGTCCAGATCGCGACGATATTGGGCATTGGATCCATTTTCTGGCTCAATAGGCATAGCCATAGCAGTGGTGAGATGGTCAATGATTTTCATGTGGTGCAGCAAAAATTGAACTTTTCTATGCCACATAGCATAGTTCTGGCCATCAAGTTTGCCAGAGCCATAAAGATCAGAAAAAGCTATTTGGGCATCCATCACTGTATATAATGCACAATTTGTTAGGTACTTGTCTAATTTAAAATTTTCTATTCTGATTCAAATAAAATTTTATTATGTTCTTCAAATCAATGAGATCGAAAATTCGCCGCAAAAGCTTATAATCATCTCCCACCAAGTTGAAGACAATAATAAAAATTTAAATAATCCATGAATAGAAACATTGTCCATTATAATCCATACATACATCGCATATAAGAAATAATTGGGTGACATTTGATGCTCACGTCGAGATAATTTTTGCCTACGGTGGTGATTAACAAAACATACCCAAAAATACATAGCCATAAAAAAAACGGCCCTCTAATACATGAGTCATAACAAAAAATAATAAAATTACAATTTGTTGCGGACCTACTACAAGAATCTAAAAAAAAAAATAATTTGGGACTTTGTATCACCACCGTCTTCAAAAATTACCTCTCAAATAATTAACTAACTAAACATATAAACATGAGCATCCAAAAATGTCCAAAACCCGTGCACATAAAATTGCATATAGCAATTAATCCATGAACAGATTATCAAATAATAATTTGAGAAAAACATAATAAAAATCATCATACGAGTATATATATATCTATATATATATAAAATTTGAATAGTGGTATTTTAGGAAACTTCCGCCAAAAGTTTGTTTCTAGATCCGGAAAGTTGACTTTGTTAATAAATTTGATTTATAATCTTCTTGCGGCCAACTCTTGAACCATCTCCAACCCAACTCTAAAACCCACACCAAAACACCAAATATCTAAAAACACCCTCCAACCCAACTCTAACATCACACCAAATTTGGTGTAATGAATAGTGTTACACCAAATTTGGTGTAACACTATTCCTTTACACCAAATTTGGTGTAATACAAATATTCTTCTTTCGCCTCCAATTTCTTCTACTTCAAACTTTTAATTCCTATTGTATCCTATATTTGATATATAATTCATTTGTAACATGGTTTTAGTTATTTAAATTTTGTATATAATTATTATTTTGGATGAACAATAGTTAATATTTACCAATAAATTATTATAAACTAAACTTAAAATTTTGATAAACTAAAATAATTAATAAATAAAATTATAATTTAATTAAAAAGACATCAAAGTCTATCATAAAATACAAAACACTAAAATTATAATTAAACTTGAAATTTAAAAAACAAAATACCAAGCAAACTAAATTCCTAATAGTAGATAATTCCGCATGGAAGCACCAACTCCAGGATATTGAGATGGTTACAAATGAGAATAATCGTTTTCAAGACTTTCTTGCTCGACACAAACAAATCAAGGACAAAAATGCTCACTTTGCACTCCGTGATGCATTAATCGATCACGTGTGGGATGAATATACTAATTTCGATAAATAGTAACGTATTAATCTTTTTTTGTCTTTAAATATTTGTTTTAGGTTTGTCGTTTTTATTGTCTAGTGTGCAATTTAGTATTTTTATTTATTGTGATATTAGTTGTAATATTAATTTTGCAATATAATTAATTAATGTAATATTAGTTAAATATAAGTTTTTATTTAGTTACATTAATAATAATAAAATATAAGAAAAAGAAATAATTGCATAAACAAATAAATTCGCTCCAAAATGAAAAGAAAATATTAAAATATTCATTTGGTGTAAGATTTAGTCTAGTGGGTTGGAGATGGTTTTGCAGAAAATTACACCAAAACACCAAATTTGGTGTGATTTTCACACCAAATTTGGTGTTATGGGTTGAGATGCCTTAGTAAATCTTTTTGGTATGCGATAGTCATTTAATACGTCTGTTGTAGAGTTAAAAAGTTTAAGATTTAAAACTCCATTTGATTTAATTTGTTTCACAATTTTGAGTGAATTCCAATGATTTGTCTGCATCGAAAATCAAATCTGAATGTGTTATTAAATTCGGTTTTATAGGGGAGCTAAATGACTCATCGATATGTCAAAAAAATAAATACAAAATAAAAACTCATATTTTCTGTTGAATTGACAGGCCAATCGAATTGAATATAAATACTATTTTTCATACATTTATTACTGTAAAGTTTATATGAAATGAAATTAAGAAAATATCAAATGTAAATAACAATTCTGAACTGTAATTTTGATTCTTGGTCAAATACAACAATTCAAATGTAATTGCATTGGAAGTATAACTTTGTCCATTAAAATTGCATTATACAAACGAAAATAAATAGCACCATCTCTCCACAAAAACTTATCCTTTATTAGCCAAAATTGTAATGCATATTCTATATAAATAGACGAAAACATAAATCTGGATGACTGCCCCAGTTTGGTAATGAACAGTAACCAACAAAGCTTCAGTAGGCACTGAAACTCCGGTTAACACGAAATGGGGTATTTTTCATGATCTCTATTTCTGTCTTGAATATAAAACAATATTTTAATATTTTTTTTTTTTTTTTAACAGGGATCCAAGCTTCATTACCTTCATACAACAATAAAACATCAACAAAATCAACAACACTCTCCAACAAACACAAGATTATCAATAGTCATCAAACAGTGAGTTTTTCCATTGTTTTACAATTTTATTTTGTTTACTAGATATAGCACTTACCTGACTATGAGAGTATTAGGAATGCCAATAGCTTAATTATTCAATGTGCTTTATCTGTTAATAAGAAATTAAGAATTTCATAGTTAGTATCAATATAAATATATATGCATAAAATTAAAGAATAAACATAAAAGTAGAGATGTACTTATCTTGCTTTCTTGCATATGGTTTTCACTTCTAATAATCAACAATCTTGACATATTCATCTTCAGTGCATCAATATTTCTCTGTTTGCCATAGTAGATAAAATTAGAATTCTGATATACCAACATAATCAAGAAAAAAACCAAAAAATGATCACTGAACAAGAACTTTGAAAAAGTAATATAAATATGAACTATTTTCGGATAAGATACCCATATCAAAAAAATAAAATAAGCAGTCCGATGTAGATGTGACTTTTCTAAAAAGTGTAAATGGCAAACTAAAGCAAAAAAAAACAGCCTTTCGAACCCAAAAAAGAAACAAAAATTAAAATAAAAATATATAATCTTCAAGAGTGTGTGTTCTCTTGATACTATTTAATTGCATCCTAAGCATACCTTGAGTCTCTAGAAGAGTAGAAGCATAGCAGCAAACATTTCCATTTCTATCCAAAACAAGAAAAATGATGGTCAAGTAGTTAACAATCACAAATCCTAAAACATGTTTCTCATAAATAACAAATAATAAAAACAAAATCTGAAAAGAATATAAAAATAATTTTCATACAATCAACAGATGAACACATTGCCATCTTTTTTTTTTTTTTTGGTAAATACAAAAAATTTGCCGAATACGTAAATCTTGGCGAAATGAAAATCAATTAATATAGAAAAATACAGATCTATAAAAAAAATCATTAAAGGAACGACGAACACAGAGTATTGAATGGAAAAAAAAATGACAAAATATGAAAACACAAAAACATTGCAAAAAAAAAAATGATCTCAGATTCAGTTTTTCCAAAATATGTGCATATTTGTTACAAAAAAAAAATAGAAAATCCTGTAAAACACATAGATCTGGGCGAAATGAAAAATAATCGATCTAAAAAAAATCTATATAGATCAATTCATTAAACGAGAAAAATATGAAAACCAACTAATTTTGCCAAAAAAAAAATTCGTTTTTCCAAAATCAGACCATAGTTTTTGTTTGTTTTTTTCTGGTCGGTTTTGCAACGGAGTGTCGGCGTGCGACGGATTGAATTTTTGGTATTTTCGAGAAAAGTGGGGAAAATCCTGAGTTTGTAAACGGCGTTATTCTTTGAGAAATAAACGGCGATATGTTATGAAAGTATTCCTGTAATCCCGTGTTCTAGGGCTACCGTCGGATACCTACTGTCTACTACATTTTTTAAATTTAGTTTCTTAACATTTTTATTATATTAATTTATGTTTGTAGCCACTCATTCTATAGTGGGCTGCGTATATTTGGCCCATTTTGCGTATGCAGCCACTTCTTTTTGATTCTATTCTTTAAATCATTTGATCAGTTTGTGTTGGCCCACAATGGTTCTTGAAATGTTTTTCTTTTTATACTTATATACTATAAAAATTTTAAATTTTGTTATTGGTAGGCTCATACAAGTTAAATATTATCATTAATTTAAATTAAATAGGGATAATATTTAGATTTCACTTACTTTTTCAATGCTATTTATTTTGCATGATTTTTAATTGACGTTGTGCATAAAATATTTTGCAAAAATGTTGATTTTCAATAGTGTTATTGAAGGTTATATGCGGGGACGGACGCAGTAAATTCGTTCTTGGGGCGAAATCCGCGGGGCGGTCTTGGCGCGCGAGATGATGATGCCGCCGCACGGGAGAAACCCTCGGCGAGGACCAAGTTTTTTTATATATGTATATATACAATCGATAGGCGGAGATAGGGACCAACCCTAGCCCCTCCTTTTAAAAAAAATTACTAGGTAAAATTTTTCAAATTTTTTTTTAGTTAATATTTATTTGTATTTTTATCCTACCACACCAATTTCTTGTATCACCACCCGTAATAATCCTAGATACGCCATTATATAATGGCGTATCAAAGAATTAAGGAGGGGTAGGATAAAAAAAAACTAAAAAATACACATAAATATTAACTAATTTTTTAAAAAAATACCTTTTTTTAAAGAAAAAGAGGGTGCCAGAGCCGGGTTGGCCTCCTCTTATCTCCGCGATTGTATATATATTATTTATTCTTCTAGGTCCTTGAAACCTTGGACCTAGCTCATTCTGGCAAAATCAAATCTAATATAAATAAAAATAAAACATACAAGCTTTTATAACAAAATTACATGAAAATTTGGGGGGGGGCAAAATATGTTGGCTTACATTTTTATATACTATATTAATTTATTAAATAATATATTATACGGGTTCAATCGAAAGACGAGGTGGGCGGTTGCCGCCACCCCCTTTGGGTCCGTCCCTGGTTATATGAAAAGTTGTTTATATCAAACATCAATTTTGTTTTTGCCTGATATTACAAAAGATATTATATTTTTTCTTCATATTTGAAAATTTTATTTTCGTGTATACATATATATATATATATATATATGACGATAAATAATAAACAAATTTTATTTTGCAGGAAACAAATCATTTCGAATTACTGAAAGTTCTCTTAAACGAATTTCACCAGTTATATCCCCAAGTCTCTAAGGCTGTTGATTTGACAACTGACCAAGATTCTACAAAATTTTCCAAATTTGGTGTTGTATTAAATTAGATAATGCATTTATATAAAGATGTCAAAAAATTATTATATTGTCATTTATGGATTATATGTTGTATAATTTGTTTATGTTATGTTTTTTTATTGCATTTGTTATATTTTTGCTTAATAAATAAACTTTCAACTAGATTTAACAATTCAATAGAAATTTTCAATTGATTCATTCTTCTATCAAATTATTATATATATAATAACTAAAATTTCCCAATGATAATTATATTCAATCAGTTGGGCTAAATTTCAGAATTATTGATTTTTATATCTTTATTTTTTCTTCTTTTTTGTTTGGCATGTTTTCTTATTTGAACCGCCGTGGAAATTATTTTGCAGAAAATGTTGATTTTTAACTGTGTGGTGGTGAAAGTTCTATGAAAAGTCTATTATATCCGATATCAAATATTTTTTCCCCCAACATGGCAAACAATATAATATTTTTTATTCCTAATTCCAAAATATCTTATATAAATGTCAACAATAATTATTAAATAATTTTTATTTTGCAAGAAACTAATCATTATAGATTTTGAGAAATTATCTTTAACCACGATTTTGGTTACATCATAAAGTATCTCTACGATTGTAGATTTAATGAATGAGAAAGGTTCTATTAACTCTTCCAATAGTGATGCAGTATATAACAAGAAAATGCATTTAGATAATGGTCCATGTGTAATTTAATGTATAAAAAATATTTGTTACATTGTCAAATTTGTATTATTAGGTTGTATATTCTTTTCCTTACGTGTCTATCAACAAAAGTTATGTTTAATGTAGGACTCCTTTGAAAAATATTTCTTTTCGATCCACGATCAGTTGTACATCGATTTGTCAGAGTTACCAAATCAAGGGCCTTAATTTTAATATGTAATAGTAATAGTGATCATACATGTTCAACCTCCGATGTTGTATTTAAAGAATTATTCCAAAAGTTATAACTTTTTTGTTAAATGTATCTATAATGAAACTCTCTTTTCCTCTATACTTACGATTTATTATTATGTTATCTAATCCATATTTCTTTAGTTTATGTTCTAAGATCACCCCCAATAGTCCCTTCAAATGAGAAATGCCCTTTATTTTGAACAATCGACCACTAAAAATCATATTCAACAAACTGTTTATTTTAACATTTTAAATTTAGAGAATGAGTTTTCACTCTCCAAAACAACTCTCTATAATTAATTCCATTGGGTTACTTGCCATTTGAATGATCTTTTTGAATGGTAATTTCTAAAAACAATAATAACTTTGAAATATGTTTTAGGTTACTTCCAATATCCCATGTGTAATAAATTAACATTGAAAAAGAGAAAATAAAGGGTCAAATACAAAGAGGGTGTTAGAAGATTTAAAAATATCACTCTTTAAACTTAAATACACTATTCAAAATACCGTACCGCATCGGCGGTTCAACCGGTTATACGGATACGGTGGTCGGACGATGCGGTAAGGTCCTAATAACCGTTTTAATGGTTAAACCGGTCAATACCGCCAAACCGGACAATACCGCCATAGGCCTAAAACCGGTTGAACCGAATTTGCTTTTTTTTTAGTTTTTGTATTTTTTTCACTTTTTTTATAAAAATAGAATTTATAAACTTAATATTTAATATATTTATGTCATTTTTGAGCTAAACATATACATCTTTTCGATTTAACTAAACATATACAACCTTTTCTTTTATATTAATAAATTATATTCATATTTTATATAATATAATTTTAAATAAATATTTTTATTGAAACCGGTAAAATCGGCGGTTGAACCGGTCCGACCGATTGAACCGCATACCGGTGGCTTGGCGGTTTGATCACCAGTGCGGTATTTAAAACATCGCTTAAATATGCTATTTATTTTGTAATAGATCTTTCTTTAAATTTAAAGAGTCCATTGTGAATGCTCGATAATTGGTTGAAATTTCATACATTACTCTCACTCAACATTTAACTTTTTTTTATTAATAAACGTTAGTCGTCATCGCAGTGGATTCTTAGTATATATATTAATGCATACGCAGCGCTAGAACATCGCACAAAGTCATGAGCAGAGAACAAATTAATACAGCAGCCCAAACCATATGTCAATGCATTTATCCTCCTTATTGCACGGAAAATGACGCAAATTCTTTTTTTTTTTAAACAAAATTATATATAGCAACAGCACACGTACGCATATGCCTTTGATCTTAAGACAAAGGAAATCACGTGGTGCGTATTTCAATGCCGGATGAGTTTTTATAATTAAAACTTTAAACGGCTATAACTATCTCGATTCTCATCCGATTAACATGCAAAATATACCAAATTAATCCTCTCAGCGAGATCTACCATTTGATATCAATATTTCATATATAAAATCAGTAATTACAGATTCAATTTTTTTATTAAAAAACAAAAAATTGAATCTCATAAATATCAGTCGTTAAAAAACGAAAATGGCGCAATAGCTACGATCAGGGGGACAAAAAAACTTGTACCACGCTCATGTTTGTATCAGTTATGTCATGATGATTTAATTAGGTTAAAGTTTTAATGATTTCGGTTACTTTTGTTCAAACGAATCAAAAATCTTAAGTCACTCTTAAGTCATATATATAAGTGATCACATGAATTGGATTTTATACGAGTTGGCAATTTAGGCCGATCCAATAATAAGGTCAAGGTGACAGAACCTCAAATATGGAGACCCAAAAAGGACCAAACCTATTAGCCCGACCCAATGGCCTATTCGGCGATCGATCCGAAGTAAAATACACTATATGAGCTAGATTGGGCTATGAAAATATGGCCGACGAATTTTGGCCCAACCCAACCTAATTACTGTTCTAGGTTTAAAATCCAATCCAGTTAGGAAGCATGATCGTTAAGCATGATGCCGTTTAGAGTGGGTGGTGGTTGGGCGATCCGTTCGAGTCCATCCGGCTTTTGCGAATTTTCGGGTAGCCGCCCGGTTTTGGTCGGGTAGCAGGATTGTTGCTCACCAGCTCATTGACCCATGCATACATCCTATGCGAGAAAAAAATCGGGCCATCCCAAAAAATCGGGCCATTCGGGTTGGGCCAAATAGGCCCGACTTTTTGGGCCTAAACGACTGATCCAGCCCAGCCCAAAACTCGGGCTGGCTGGGCGGCCCACATGTGGCGGATTCGGTTTTGCCACCTCTATACCATTGCTGCTAATAAAGTAACGTCAAATTTGTAACGACAATTGATGTTAAATTAATTACTTAATTTGTCAATCCAACACAGAGTTATTACATGCCATCAGCTTTAATCACTTGCATTTTAATTTGTTGGGCATAAAGCAAATGGGACATGAAAGTTGATTTATTAGGAGTCACATCAATTTGATGATAAAATTAGTATCTGATCTTATGAGAATATTATGTCCAGCTTTAAATGTGAAGTAAATTGTAAAGATATTTTTGGAGCTTATAAAACGTAACATAGAGATACAATGGTAAAATGTAAGTGAAAAGTTTGAGTTATTTATAATATTCAAAATTGTTGAGGGATGTAATTATAAATATTTGATGAAGTCACAAATTCCGTAAATTTAATTTACGATTGCAGTGAAATTTTAAGACATAATTATACCTCAAGGATCTTTGTAGGTTTGGATTTTTCGTTTTTTTGTTTTGTAATTACCATAACCCTCAGTTTCTTTTTTTAAATCTTAGGCTTAATGCAAAATTAGACCGTAACTTTGGGGTAATTACATTTTATGACTTTTATTTTCTAAATTCGCAATTTAAGACTCTAAATTCAAGAAATTCTTCACACTGAGAACTACTTTGACCAAAAAAACTAAAAAATTGGCCAGATTTCGGCCGTGGCTGCCACCTGAGCACCCCCACACTGGGGACTTTCATTTTGCGGTTGAAACTAATTCTTATACCTTTATATAATCTCAAAATTTCTCATGCTATGATTATCATAGTCAACCTCGAAATACATAGAATCCTGGAACTGATTTTCACAATTCTTTTCCACTTTTCTTTATTTGTAATATTATTTAAATTTCCTGTGCTATGGTTATCATAATCAAACTCCAAAACAACAACAACAACAAATTAAGCCTTAATCCCTACGTGGGGTCGGCTATTCGGATCATATCGCGCCATCGTTTTGGTCATAAGCCATATTTTCGTTTATTTCTAGGTATAACATGTCATGTTTAATAGCTTCTTTCCAAGTCTTTTAGGCCTACCTCTCCTCTTTTGATTTGATTTGTGTGAGTGATTCTCTACCTTCTAAACGTCGCACAGTGCATCTAAAGGTCTCATATAAACATGTCCAAACCATCTTAATCGTGTTTCTCTAATTTTCGTCTATTGGTGCTACTCCCACTTTGTTTCTAATGTGTTCATTTCTTATTCTATCTAATCTAGTGTGTCCGCACATCCATCTTAGCATTCTCATCTCTGCTACCCTCATTTTTTGTTCGTGTTCATATTTAGTCGCCCAACATTCTCGCTCCATAAAGCATTGCGGGCCTTATGGCCGTTTTATAAAATTTTCCTTTCAATTTTAATGGTATTTTACGGTCACAAAGGATAGAAGATGCACTCCTCCATTTATTCCAACCACTTTGGATCTATCGTGACATCTTTATTGATTTCTCAGTTCTCTTCAATTATAGATCCTAAGTATTTAAAACTCTTTGTTATACTCACTTCATGTCCATCAATTTTAACCTTCGTTTCATTGTTCTGTTGTTTTTACTAAAGTGGCATTCCATGTATTCTGTTTTAGCCCTACTTATAGTAAAACCTTTTGATTCTAGTGCTTCTCTCCAAACTTCCAATTTTGCATTTACTCCTTCCCTTGTTTCATCAATTAAAACTATATCGTCCGCAAATAACATACATTCGGGGATGGATTTTTGTAAGTGTTTAGTGATTTCATCAATTATTAGGATAAAAGGTACGGGCTTAGAGCGGATCACGATGCAAACCTATAGTGTTTGGGAATTCACTAGATATTCTGTTGGTGTCTGATACATGTTGTTATACCATCATACATATCTTTTATGGCATCTATGTAGGCTATTTTTATTCCTCTTTTTTTTCCAATACGCGCCACATTATATCACGGTTGACTCTATCGTATGCCTTTTCAAGATCAATAAAAACCATGTGTAAATCTTGTTTTCTCTCATTATATTGTTCACATAATCGTCTAATTAAGTGTATAGCTTCAATTGTGGATCTTCCGGCATGAAGCCAAATTGATTATCTAATATACTAGTTTCGTTTCTTATTCTTGCTTCTATAACTCTTTCCCATAGTTTCATTGTATGACTTATTAATTTAATACCCTGTAATTTGCACAATTTTGTATATCCCCTTTGTTTTTATATATAGGTATCAATATACTTTTTCTCCATTCATCGGGCATTTTCTTAGTTTTTAGAATAACATTAAATAATTTAGTAAGCCATGATACTCAACTCCACCTAAACATTTCCACGCTTCAATTGGTATATCATCAGGCATTTGCTTTGCGATTTTCATTTTGTTTAGTGCTTTTCTCGTTTCATGGAGTTGAATTCTACGATAAAAGTACGGTTTCTATTCGGATTCGAGATTGACCTAGTTCCCCTAATGTGACTTCATTCCTCTTCGGTTCATTAAAAAGATTATTGAAATACCTCCTCCATCGATCTTTTATGTCCTCGTCTTTCACTAAAATGTTTTCATTCTCATCTTTTATGCATTTAATTTGGGTTAGATCTCTTGTTTGTTTTTCTCTAAATTTTGCTATTTTATATATATCTTTCTCTCCTTCTTTAGTATCTAGTTTTTATAGAAATCTTCATATGCCTTGGCTTTTTGCTTCATATATTGCTCTTCTTCTTACTTCTTTTTTGGCGTCTTTATATCTTTTAAGGTTTTCTTCGTTTTTACAGAATACAATACTTTGTAACTAGTTCGTTTTTCCTTTATCTTTTCTTGGATTTCTTGATTCCACCACCATGACTCTTTATTCTATTTATTACCATTTGACACCCCCTAATGTTTCTTTTGCAACCTTTTTCATTTGAGTAGTTACATAGTTCCATGTTTCATCGGCTTTGTCTTCCACTTTTCAATCAATGGTTTCTACTAGAGATTTGACAAAACTATCTCTTTTTTCTATATTCTTTAAGTTCCACCACTTAATTCTCGGTATGTTAATTTTCTTTCTCTTTAAGTGTATGTTAATAAGTTTGATATCCAAAACTAGTAGTCTATGTTGGGTGGTGAGGCTTTCTCCAGGTATTACTTTGCAATTTTTGCATATTTTTCTCGTTTTTTCCTGGTTAGAAAGTAGTCAATTTGTGATTTGTTAGGACCACTTTTAAATGTGATTAAATGTTCGTCTCTCTTTTTAAAGAAGGTATTACCTATAATAAAATCATAAGCAACTGCAAAGTCTAGGATGGTTCTACCCTCATTGTTACGCGAGCTAAAGCCATATCCTCCATGGACCCTTTCATAATCTTCATTATCCTTCCCAACATGTCCATTTAAGTCTCCACCTATGATGACTTTTTCATTTTGAGGGATTGATTGCATTAGAGTTTCTAAATCTTCCCAAAATTTAAATTCTTTAGTAGCATCATCTAATCCTACTTGAGGTGAATATACCCTAACAATATTTATAAGTTCGATTTACCTACTACAATTTTAAGGGATATGATTCTATCTCCTTTTCTAGTTACTCCTACTACTTGATCTATGAAGAGAGGATCTACAATGATACCCACCCCATTCCTAGTTCTATCCTTTCCACTATACCAAAGCTTATAACCTGTAGTATCTAGTGTCTTAGCCTTCTCGCCTACCCATTTAGTCTCTTGGATACACATAATATCTATGTTTCGTCTTTTCATAATATCTACGAGCTCTATAGTTTTACCTGTCAAAGTACCTATGTTCCATTTTGCCAATTCTATACTTTCTAATTTTCTTATTATCATTTGTGTTCCTCTTATTAGTGTGTGAGGGCTCTTGTGTATTTTTCACTACACCCAAGCCCTTATAGAGGTGTAGCGGTCCTTGCCAAGACACCGCAGATCGGACCACTTGGCGCACTCCTTACGAGGGGGAGCATCCTAGCCTTATCACGATGTCTTATATGATCCATACCATAAAGAAATGACAAGAGTTTTACGAATTTTGTCGGCCGACCTAACGCAACCCTCCAAATACATAGAAAATCCTGGAATTAGATTTTCACAATTCTTTTCCACATTTTTTTCTGTAAAACAAATTTAATTATTCTCCCAAAATTCTCAACAGTATCACAAAAAGAAAAAAAAAAAAATAGAAAAATCATGTCGGATATAGACATCTATAAAATCATTGTAACCTATATATTTCGTTTATAATTTCCTAACCATGAAAAAAACAAGAGACACAATGACCATCATAAACTTTATTACATATTTTTTTCTAATAATTATTTTTCTCCGAAAAATCAATGCCTGCAGTTTTACCCCTGAATACGAGCTTGAAATCTTCAATGGCCTCCCTCCTGGCTCTCCTCCATTGACATTTCGTTGTGCTTCCAAGGATAACGATCTGGGCTATCATACGCTTAACGTGAACCAAACTTATCAATGGACATTCTGCCAAAATTTCTTCAGAAATACATTGTACTTTTGTAATTTTCAGTGGGGACAAAGCGACAAGCTTTCGAGGTTTTCTCACAAAAGTTACCAGAATGTCGGGGCGGGTTATGATTTTGGTTAGTGATGGAGATAAGAGCTAAATATCTATTAGGATTAGTTTTAATGAATTTTGTTATTATTTTTTAAGAGTTTTCAATAGTTAGGAGTTTTATTATTGTAGGAGTTTAATTCTATAAATATTTGTTTTGTTATTATTTTTAGGAGGTTGAATTATTATTAAATTTTGAGATTTATTCTCTTGTTCATTGCAATTTACGTTTCTTTGAAAAGATTCGTGTTGCTTTGTTCAATACTTCCGGTATTCTTGACAATCAACGGTAGTATTTGTGTTCTTTGTTGTTCTTGTTACGCTTCACTGCCGCATCGGTTGGTATTGAGACCGATCCCACGCTCCCTGAACCATGTTGTCCAGACAAGATCCACAACACATGAACGACATCGCACAGATCCGTCAACAGATCGACTTGTTGACACAACGGATAATCACATTCCGCATCCAACAGCAGGAATTTTTCGACATCGTCACCACCCAACTCACGGCCGACCGAGATCGAGCGCGCGAGGCAGGCAAGGAAGGCAGTGGTCGAAAGTATCGCGGTGGATGTGGTTTTGGTTTTTATCCATCCCCACATATTTTGTCAAATGAGGATGATGGTGGTTACGATGGCCACCAATTTTTGATGAAGAAAGCGAGGATACTATAACGGAGGTTGACCACGGAGAACCTCCAAAATTTGACGAGGAGATTAGTGGTTATGATGAGCCACCAATATTTGATCGGGAAGATGAATACACTATAATGGAGGTTGGGTGCAAAGAACCTCCAAACTTTGACGAGGAGATTGATGTTTATGATGGACCATCTATTTTTGATAAAGAAGGGGGCGACACAATTTCGCCGATTGACAACGAGAAATTGCCAAAATTTCACGAGGAGAATAGTGATTATAATGGACCACCAACTTACCGACACAGGAAAGCGTAACACGAACAACAAATAACACAAATACTACCGTTGATTCTCAAGAATACAGGAAGTATTGAACAAAGCAACACGAATCTTCTCAAAGAAACGTAAATTGCAATGAACAAGAGAATAAATCTCAAAATTTAATAATAATTCAACCTCCTAAAAATAATAACAAAACAAATATTTATAGAATTAAACTCCTACAATAATAAAACTCCTAACTATTGAAAACTCTTAAAAGATAATAACAAAATCCATTAAAACTAATCCTAATAGATATTTAGCTCTTATCTCCATCGGTTAGTAAGGAGTGACGGTAGAGGGGTCGCAATCGAACCGAATCGAGCACATGGAGCAATCCCATCCCATCCGCGACCACGGGGAATCCCCGTCCCCGTCCCTCATGAGACCAATGGGGAAAAAATTCCCCTATCCGTCATGGGATTCCCGCCCGTTTTTATTATTTTTTCTAAAAAACTGATTTTTAATATTTAAAAATATATGAGTTATATAAATAAGACTAATAAAGCACTCATTATACAAAATAAATTAAAGATTTTTTGATTTATATATTTAATGTGGATATATTTATAATATACTATATATATTTAATATATTATATTATATATTTAATATCGGTTCCCCGCGAGAACGGGCGGGGATCCCATGGGCGGGGAATATGATCCCCGTCCCGCCAACGGGAGAAAAAAAATCCCGTCCTCGTCCCAACGGGGAACTTTCGGGGATTCCCGCCCCATTCGGGCGGTTCCCGCGAAGAATGGGAATCCCGCCTCACCGCCATCTCTAATCGAGTCGAACTTTTAGTGTTTGAATTTGACTCGTTTATTATCGAGTCGAACTCGAGCCTGAATTTATCGAAATGTTGATGGTTTACTTAACTTTTCAAGCTTTATCGAGCCTAAACGAGCTTGGTAAATATTAATTAAAAATTGAAATATTCTTCAATTTATTACAAAAATAAAATTATTTATATTTAAAATTCATAATATATTTATTAAAACTTATAATTTTTTTCAAATAATTAATTTTATTGAAATATTTTTGGTAATACCCAAACTTATATTATCTTAAGTAAAAATATGAAAAATTAAAATTAAAATCAAATTATTAGTTCAATTTATACAAGCTTACTATCGAGCCTATTCACGAGCTTACTAACGAGCTTGTTCACGAGCTAACGAAATAGAATATCTCTAAGTTTGAGTTTGGTTCGTTTATTTTAACGAACCTCATTAAACGAACTCGAACGAGCTTTTATCGAATCGAGCTCCGAATAGCTCACGAGCGGCTTGGTTCATTTGCAGCCCTAAGCGACGGGTTCTACTTTACAAATTTGGAGAAAAAATATGACTGGAACTAAATTTATAATGTTATGCTAATTATATTGTAAATTGGAGATGAAATATAAATAAATTTTGTAGTTAATCGTTACATTTAACATATTTTTTTTTTGAGTTACGCACACACACTTTACTGGGGATTGAACCCGACCTCCCACACATTGGAGGGAGTGATACCACTCGCCAAATGGTAGGTGGTGTTACATTTAACATAATTTATTTTTGTTTCAATAAAAGAAGAAGAATTTATCTAGCTTTAACCAATCATAACGCACTTGTTGCGTATAATTCGCTTGTATATATTTGTATATATATAAATCTATATGTGGAAACATTAATGTCTAAGCGAGTCAAAACATTTGGTCTTAGTTTAATAATCATCAAATATTGGGACATTTGGCCCGATTTTTTTTGAAAATTCTAACCGTCCAAAATTGCGGATTTGGATTTTGGGTAGGAACAAATTTGCAATTTTTAACTTGGAAAGTGTAGGTCCAAGGGGTGTGAGTGTAAGGTTTAGAAGGGGGTTGAATAAACCTTACCAACTTTTCTCTTTTGGTCCTTTTTAAAATTCGAGTTGACACTATACTTTGTGTCTCTTGGTGATGACCAATTTAGTTAATCAGTAGAGTTAGTCACTCAACAGACTCGACTGAGCTGTTGATAGAATAACTCAGCTGTTAAGACTGAATTAGCTCAACTGTGGTTTGTTTTCAGCGGAAGACTTAACACCCTTAAGTTTGGTTTAGTTATGATTTAATACTTGGTTTTAGTACTTAGAGATTATCAGTTGGATAGCAAATATGTCAGCAGAATTAAACAAATAAGATGCAGGAATTAAAGTGCTGAAATGTAAATGACACGATAAGTTTTTATAGAGGTTCGAAGATGGGGTAATTCTTCTACTCCTCTCTTCTCCAACTCCTGGAGGAATCCACTAAGTATTGATCAAGATACGAGTGGTAACGTACCCAGGATACAAGTCTTGATCACACTGGTGACTTGATCCTTTGGGACTCGATCTGGAGATGCCTTGGTCACTTAGTTGGCTTCTCGTCCGACTCAGCCTTCTTCACAGGCGGTTATCTTGCTACTACAGCTCACTTGCTCAAGCTCTTAGGATTTGATCACGAAGCCCTCCAAAAACTCGAGACTGGTTCGACCTTGAACCTTCCTACAATCCTTCGTGGAATGTAGACCCCTTTTCTTCTAAAGTTTCCTCTTCAACTGATTGAAGCTATCTTTCCTTCACAGGTGAGTGTTGGATTGATTTTCTTCGTAGTGTAGGCTTGAGGATTAAACTTGAATGATTTTGAGAATATTTTGATTACTGATTCGAGATGTTAGCTTGAATGTTTTGGTTCGGGTAATCAATTCTTATTTCTTGAGTCATCCTCAGCCTTTTATAGTGATCTTTCAAAAATTTGCCCGTTGAAGAGATAGGCTTATTTTTGAAAGTCACTTGTGGTCGTTGGCTTGTCTTGTTGCAGTCCTTGGAATTGCCACTTCCTCGTATGAATTATTCTTCATCTTTTGAGCAACGACACGGTGTAGTACTTCCCATTGGTTTATTTCCTTGCACGCTTTTGTGATCGAGCACTCGAGAAAGGTAGCATGGAGATATTACTTGTTTAAGTAATTCTCTTGATTTACGTGCAACGGATCTCTTTCGATTATCTCGACTTGACCGCATTTCCTTGCTTTCCCCAGGTGACTTAGAGTCGACTTCCAATCATTAAATGACTCTTGTCACTTCAACTAGAGACTTGACTATCTTGAGTTGACTTGACCGATGCTTTACTGTTGCACCTTGGTCGAGTTCCCGTCTTCTCTTCTTTTGCCAAACTCACTGTCTCGCAATGAGTCTTCCTACTAGTCTCCGGTTTGTCTTCTTGCATGTTTGGGCATAGTCGACTTAACTCAAAGTTGACCACCCTATTTGTTACAATGCGTTTACAACAAAAAATGGGGTGCCAACTTCCTATTCTAAGTTTTACATGGCATTCATCAAAATCTAAACAATAAATTTCCCAATAATTTCCCTCTTTTTGATGATGCCAAAACTTAAAATATTCAAGATGTAAATAGCAAAGATACATACAGATAGTGCATTCACGAGAGAATGTATGCGTAGAATCAATCCTTTTATTGATCATAACATTCTTGTTCTTTTACACAAATTTACAAGGTGTATCAAAGCAAACATTTATGTCTACGCAAAAAAATAGAGAATTTGGATTTATTACGGAGAAGACTTACATAGTATGTATTTACATAGTAAAATACATGAAGGGGTGGACAACAACACTTCATCTCCTTCGCTGCCTCCTTCTTTCATCTTCTTAACCCGATTCGTCATCTTCT
Source organism: Rehmannia glutinosa (assembly GCA_016081115.2). Taxonomy (NCBI): domain Eukaryota; kingdom Viridiplantae; phylum Streptophyta; class Magnoliopsida; order Lamiales; family Orobanchaceae; genus Rehmannia; species Rehmannia glutinosa. The sequence continues at coordinate 161,113 of JABTTQ020003286.1, forward strand.
GGTCTTCTTCTTTTTTTCATCTTCACCGCATTCTTCTTTCTTTTTTCATATGCCTTAAGGCGAACTTCATCTCTTCTTAATCTCTCTTGTCTCTCCTCCCATAGCTGAGTTTGTCTTTTATTTTTTCTTCGATTCTTTTCACATACTCAAAGATTGTTTTTAGCCACTTGCAGATTGGCTACTTGGTCAAGACCATTGCCAAAGAGATCCCCCTCCTTTCTTGCACGGATCTATGTACTCAATGTTTTTGGGCGAGGCCTGGGTCCGAAACTTCTTCCTTCACCATCGCTTTTCCTCTACCTCTTCCTCTCAGGCGTGTATTATCTTGGGATCTTCTTCTTTCTCCGGTGAGTGACCGGCGGAGTGACCAAGCAGAGTGATCGGTAGTCCGCCGCTGCTGTCGCCTTCTTCACATAACGTGAGACCCTTTTCCCAAAGATACAAGTCCCGTGCTTGAGCCGTAGACATGTTTGCGAAGTATCCTTGGGATGCGGCGTTTTAAATTCATCAACCGATCTTGGCTCGGCCCGAGCATCCGAGATGGCATAAGTGTCTCTGCTCTCTTGGAATGCCTCCATGTTGTTTCAAGATGTCCATAACTCGGGCATTCAACCTTCCTTCCACTTCCTCCATCCCTACTTCAATGTCTTTCTCTTTTGACCATAGATGCAAAGCAGAGTGTTGGAGTGGCAGAGTCATTGGAGTTTTTGCGATAATATCACCGGTGATGACAAGACCTTGTTGGGGTTTGTGCAATCATTAAGGTCACATCTCTCGATCCTTCCCTCTCAGCAGACTTTCCTTTCTTTTCCTTGAAACTTCCTCATTTGTCTTTCCCTTCACGATTGCTCCCTCCTTCTCGACCAGATCTCTTTAGCGCTTTAAGGTATTCCTCTTACCCCTTTTTGGCATCATCAAAGGAGAGAACCCTGGAAACATACTAGCAAGCGGGAAGTCGAGTCTCTACTAATATCCGAGTTCGCTTCGAGTCCTTTTGTAGTGTATCTTTGCCGCACGAAACTCGGAAACAGTAGCGTTGGATTGACTTTAAGCAACTTCATCTCGGCCATAAGAAGGTGAATTTTCTATCCATGTTTTCTTCCATACGCAGGAGCTCATTCTTATTTTTGCTCACGCAGCAGCCTTTATCTCGTAGAGTGTTAGATTCATGCATGTGCTCAATGTGTTCTCTCAATTTCGTCTTTGCATCGGCGTTCTCGGCTATCCGGACAGAAACTTGTTGAACAATGTTCAAATATCTAGCTTGTCCCACGCGCATTGTTTTCTTTGTTGCCACCACTACCCGGATTCTCGACTATTATGCCTCTCAAGTCGGCAGTAAGGTTGGCATCTTTGTTATCCGATCTCATGTCCATCGAGGCCTGGTGCCTCTCCATCCGATTCAATTTATGCAAATAATGCTTTGAACACCTCCCGAACTTCATTTGTTCCTCCATTGCGGTGATGGCCAAGCGCGTCAAAATCATAGTCACCGAACGATGGTATCTCGATGGAATGACAGGATATGGTCTGTGGGAAGCGCGAGATCGTTTCGACTCTTCAGGGAGGTCGGGTACCTCCAAAGAGAAGGGAAATGATTCTACAAAGGAATCATCACGGGCAACTGGGATTTGTTCAATGATGAGTGGTGCGCGTGAAGTTCCCTGTGGAGCCGAACTGTTGCGGCTTGGGAGCTGCGCGGTGGACTGTTGTACTGGGGTTTGTCGTGAAGTTGACCCGACTTTGCCGAGCCTCCTATCTCAACAACACTCGTCGGTCTCAGTTGGTTTCTTCAATTGAGTTGGACTGGTCCTCGGCTTTATCGGAAGCGTCATCGGACGATGATGAGACTTCCATGGATGGCTCATCATCAAAGTTGAAAGTTGTGAGTAGTCTTGAGGTCGACTTGCTCGTGGTTGGAACATCCGCAATCGAGTCTTTTGGATCAGTCACGGGGATGACTACTTCAACGCTCTTCTTCGATCCCGAGAAGGTCACATGAGGATTATCCTGGGAGTCGTGAAGTGCGCTAATCTCCTTTTCGGATGGATCAATGATAGCAGGAGGGATGTTCTCTACTTGATTCTTTACCCGGGAAGTCTCAACCTCCCGTTGGCCTTCATTACCTCCTGCGTCTCAGCTGCGGCGAGGCTGGACCTCCCTTTCGCGGTGTCATTTGTCTTAGGGTCTTCTCGTGGTGGCATCCATTGGAGTCTCAACCCCATGAATTGCACTTTCATCGCCTGAGTGTTAACTCCCGGTACATTCTTCCTCGTGCCTCGATCGCATCAGCGGCGTCATTATTTCAGAGAGGCGATTGGCACCTCGAGTGAGGCAGTCTCAATCGCCCGAGCTTCGTTGATGGCAACTTTTGTGTATTTTGTGTTTGTACTTTCTCCACTTCGCCTCCTAGATTCGTTGTGGAGTCATCTGCACATCCTCCGGCCTTGCTGCGGTGGAGGGAGTTCCCCCTCAATCGGCGCACCACGGTGAGTGACTTGGAATGGGGTCACTCGTCTCAAAATCCCATTTGCTTTCTCCGAGTGTTCGGTAGTTGGGGCGGTGGTAAGACACCTTCATTAGGGGTTGGCTCGTGATCGGGGTCCCAACTAACCCAGTTTCATAACCGATTCCTTTAATTCCTTCTTCCGAGTGAGGGAAGTGGTGGCGGAACAATCGTGGGCAATATCTTTGCGCACCACTCCCATTGGGTCCAACTCACGGTGTGTTTTGGAGGACTCTCTGGTCCCTCCATCATTCTTTTCTCATGAAGAATTCTCGGATTCGTGCATTGTTGCGCATTTGCAACTCTTCGTGCGGGAAGCAGGTCCGATCCTCATCACTATCTCGATAAGACGTCGAGGAGATGATGTGTGTGTTACGTGGGTGCGGTGATAGGGCGAGATCTTGGCCTTCTCACGTGCCTCGCCTTCTCGCTATCTCTCCTTCTCTTGTCCTTGAAGATCTGCGCAAGATATCCGTGCGATTTTCTTCATCCAATGCTCGGACCACGAGGTCACTCCAAGAAAGTTAATCGTTCCTCTTCTTCTTCGATAAACTCGGGCCGTTGGAACTGTTCCTGGATTGACTCAATTTCCACTTCCTCCACTCTCGCAGGCGATTTTGGATGTCCGGATAAAGTGGGGATATGATCATCACATCATCATCTCTTTCGACTTCTTCTTCTTTGTCCCTCATTCTCGGGGATAGAAGGTAGCAAGCTTTGGTGCTCTATTCTCCGTACCGCGTGCGTGCATTGCGGGAGGGGATACGATTCGTCAACAGCGAGTTAGATTTCTCCTACTTCTTGTGTCTCGGTTGTTCGAACTACACTGGGTCTTGATTTGCCTCTGTTGATCGCTTCAGCAGATTTGGTCATTTCATCAATAATATCTGGAGACTCTACTTCTCCGTAGATCTCCGTATCTGTTTTTGATTGAGTGGGCGACTCGGTGGTTTTTCAAGTTCGGATTGCTTGATGATTCTTCTTCGTCTCTTAGTTCGTACTGCAGGGATTTTAGTTCGGAGAGAGTGTCTTTCGAGTCCAGGCGGCGGGGGCGTCTTTGGTGTTTTCTTCCTCGAGGAGCGAGCCGTCTTGGCTTATCGATTCTCCTCTTTTTGACGATAGGAGAAGATATTTGAGATTTCTTTCTCGATCGTATTCTTTGAGGCAGAGACACGGCTGCGAAGGGCGGATGACTCCTACTGCGAGGGCGGGAGCGATTTGTTTTTCTTAGTCTGCAGGGCAAAGTAGTTCTCTTAGCACCTGCAGGGCGCCTTTCTTCTTTGGTGGAGAGGAAGCAACAGTATCTTGAGTGGTGGTGATTCCCCTCACTTGTATCGCTCTCTTGGAGTGGGCTCTCTTCTCGGCGAGAGAGGTTTGATCTCGAACATCCTCTTGTTTACATGGAACGCCTTTCCATGTCGAAGAGGGACGCCTTTCATCTCCATCACCCGCCAATCACAGGCCATATCCGGGGATCCTCCAAATGCACCATTCTCCTTGAAGGATTTGTTTCTACATTCGTGCAGCGAGTCCGTTGTAGACAAACTCAACCAGTTTACTTGCTTTTCTTCAATGATCGCGGCCATTACGATCGGTTTTGCTTTAAATAGTTGGTCAATTTTGCCAAATTTGATGTCTATGCATTTGGCAACTATGTCCAACAGATTTGTTTGTCAAAGTAATCTCCTTGGACCCCTTTTTGTTTGTGTAGACTATCTTTTTCAAAGCATGGTCGGTCTTGGCTACTTCCTTCCAAGCAAAGCAGCCAAGTCTACGTCGGCTTCATTGATTTCGGTGCTCCTTCCGCCGGTAGTGAGCGGTGTTTCGCGGATCTTGGCGAGAGATGATGAACTCCTTCCCGTGAAGAGGATTTGATCCCCTCATCGTGAATCTCGGCGTTCACGAGAAGCGTGCGACCTCTTCCACATAGGTCATCGAGAACTCCATCGTCGAGAAATGGTTTCAGCCCAGGCGTTTGAGCTTTTGGCGATTTTCTTTATGAGGCGTCATCGAACCCCTGTTTGACCATTCTCTCGAAATCCACAAGTAGCCCCGGTGTGGATTTGCTTCCCTAGCAGACGAAATCATAAGTTGATGCCATTTTTCAAAGTATTTCACGAAAAGAAACTTAGAAGTTGATTTGAATATTGATAGGGTTTTGAGAGAGTTTTGCCTTTGCTTACGAGATAGAAATGAAACGTTTTGGTAATATGTGAGAGAAAACAGACGAAAATGGTTTAAGTATGGTTTTACGAAAGGACGTGCGGGTGGTTTTTGAAATGTGATCGAAATCAACGGCTTAGATTTTGCACGCCCGATTAGCATTTAATGTCTCGAATTTAATGCGGCAACATTTATATCCAATCATAAGCTTGGTATGCACTTTTTGCTGTACATACATCATCATTATGTCGCCTAATTGTTTTGTGAATATGTCGGCTAATTGTTTATCGGTTGAAATATATTCCAAGATGATGTCCTTCTTTTCAACATGATCTCTTATGAAGTGATATCCGACATCGATATGCTTTGTTCTTGAGTGCAACACAGATTCTCGAGTGATTGCAATTGCACTTGTGTTATCACACATGATTGGAATTTCCTTTTCTTCAACTTCATAGTCTCTGTTCCGCCTCATCCATAGGATTTGCCAACAATTTTGCCCGATATGCCTATGTATTCTGCTTTTGTAGAGGTGGCTATTGACTTTTGCTTTTTGCTAAACCAGGAAATTAGCCTATTTCAAGCATTTGACATGTGCTGAAGTGTTTTCCCGTCAACTCGCATGCAAAGATAGTGAGTCGAATAGCCAATTAGCTTGAATCCACCTTCCTTTGGATACCATAAGCCAACTTCTTGGCTTCCTTTCAAATATCTCAAAATCCTCTTAGTTGCGATCATATGGCTCTCTTTGGGGCAGATTAAAATCTCGCACATACACCTACAAAGAAAGGTGATGTCCGGCACGCTTCTTTGTGAGATAAAGCAATGATCCAATAAGTGCTCAGTATCTTGTTTGATCTACTGAGGCTTGCCATCTGCATCCATGTCCATTTTGATGATGTATTCATTGGTATTTTCACGAAGACTTCTCCTCCATACCAAATTTCTTCATTAAATCTCTGGTGTATTTTGTTTGACTTATGAAGGTTCCATCCTTCACTGCTTTTTTTTGGAGTCCAAGGAAGAATGTCGACTCTCCCATCATGCTCATTTCAAATTTGCTTTGCATGAGGTTTGAAAATTTTTCACATAGCTCTTTGTTTGTGGATCCAAAAATGATGTCATCCACATATATTTGAACAAGCAAGATGCTCTTCTTATCTTGAATTACGAAAAGTGTTCTATCTACTTTTCCTTTTGTGAATCCATTCTCGGTTAGGAATTGTGACAAAGTATCATACCATGCTCGGGTGCCTGTTTCAATCCATACTGAGCTTTCTTGAGTTTGTATACCTTATCTCCAAGAGTCTTACGCTCAAATCCTCGGAGGTTGTTCAACATACACTTCTTCTTCCAATAAACCATTTAGGAATGCACTTTTTACATCCATCGATATACAATAAAATTCTTGTGAGCGCATAGGCAAGAAACATCCTTATAGCTTCCAATCTTGCTACAGGAGCAAATGTTTCATCAAAATCTATTCCTTCTTCTTGGCAATATCCTTTGGCTACTAGTCTTGCTTTGTTTCTTACCACGTAACCCTCCTCGTTCATCTTGTTTGAACACCCATTTAGTACCAATAACATTTTGATGGGTGGGTCTTTGAACTAACTCCCATACTTTATTTCTTTCAAACCGATTGACTCTTCTTGCATAGCTTGAATCCAATGTGTGTCATCCAATGCTTGTAACACATCTTTAGGCTCTATTTGTGAGATAAAGCATGTGAACATAGCTTCTTGTTGAGTTCGATCTTGTTTTGACACCTTTCTCTTATATCTCCAATGACAAGTTCGGTGGATGGTCTTTCACCATCTTACATCGAGTTGAAGTAAGTTAGGTTTGGATTGATCGTCTATTTGCGTGTGTTGCTTTGATCAGCTCTCTCGCAATCACTTTTGCAAATTTTCAAAGATTTTATGAGACTCGGCTATCTCATCTTCATCCGAGTTTATAATTCCGGCTTGACCAAAGATAGGGACTTTTCGTATGGTTGGATGATTGACTTATCATTTGATTCTTCAATGTCTTCTCCATTTACATTTGGCTCATCGAATACCACATGAATGGATTCCTCCGCAACCATAGTCCTTTTGTTGAGTACTCTGAAGCTTTGCTTTCACCGAGTATCCCCAAGAAGATACCTTCAAAGCCTTTAGATTGTCTTTGCCATTGTTATGGATGAAGCATTTACATCCAAATATTCTAAAATATGCAACATTTGGTTTTCTCCTGTCCAAATCTCATAGGGAGTCTTTGTCACCGTCTGTTTTATCATACATCTGTTTTGAGTGTAGCAATTTGTGTTGATTGCTTGACCCAAAATCTCTTTGGTAACCCCGCTTGACTAACATGGTCCTTGCCGCTTCTTTGAGTGTTCTATTCCTTCTTTCTCGCAACTCCATTCTCTTGGGAGTCCTTGCTCGCAGATAATTCATGACCAATGCCATTTTCAATACAATATTGAGTTATTATACCATTGACAAACTCGGTTCCTCTGTCGATCTAATTTTGATAATGGTTTGGCTCTTCTCATTTTGAATCCTCTTCATCACCGTGGTAGTTTCAGAGAGTTTCTTTTCTTCTTACACATGAATATTGTCCATGTATATCTTGAGTAGTCATCTACTACCACCAAGGTATATTTCTTCCCACTTATGCTAGCTGGTTCAACTGGACCAAATAGATCCATATGTAAAAGTGCAATATTCTTGTTGAAGATGGACATGTCTTTTCTTTGAATGATGATTTGATCTGTTTTTTCCGCATGCGTCACGTATACTCTCCTTCTTGTATACCGAGCCTGGAAGACCTACCACAAGATTACTTCTTGCAAGCTTGTTAAGTGTTTTGAAATTCGGGTGACTCGGCTTTTTGTGCCACAACCAACTTGATTCACTCTTTTTTGCTAATAGACAGTCTTTGGGTGTAGCGGTTGACCAATCTACTACATACATGTTCTTTTGTCCGCATCCTTGCAACACAACTTCATTTGATTCAATATCCTTGATTTGGCATATACCCATGTTAAATCCAACATTATAGCCCTTGTCACGAGTTGGGCGATGCTTAGCAAGTTGAAGTTGAGTCCTTCAACATATGCAACATCCGTGATTTCTAATCCGTTCTTCTTGATGGATCCAATGCCTCTTATTTCTCCCTGGAGCTTCATTTCCTCCAAATATGACTTTTGCTCCTTTAACTTCCTTGAATTTTGTGATGATTTTTCTTGTTTCTCTCGTCATATGTCCGGGAATGTACCACTATCCATGTACCAGGTTCCTTGGCACTCATTTGCTCATTGAACCCGCAATCAAGGAAATTAAGTTTTAGGTACCCATACTTGTCCAGGTCCCGAGGGGTTAGTATTGTAAGATGATCCAACCAAATTTATAGCCAAATGATCGCTCTAAGGGGTTGCCATCTATCATCTGCCATAATCATAATTAATTTTGGCAAATTGCTTGGGGATTCTAGGTTCATACAACTGTCTCTTTTATGTATGTATACGTATATGTGTTTTAGCAATTGCCTTCTTTGGGTAATTGTGGTGTTTGAGTGTAGTGCCTAGGTGCATATGTGTCTTTGATGAATGCTCTTATACTTTTGGAATGACCTTTTCGAGTTCTAGGCCTTTGCCATTTGGGCTTATATTCCATAAGTCTATGCCGATAGTTCACATCGTCCAATCACTTGGCTTGGATATTTTTACCATTCCCATCATATGTGTTTCTTTGATAGAACTTTTGGGGTTTTTGGTAGCTCTGTTTCTTCTTTCTGAGTAATTCTGTTTGGAGTTTTGAGGAACTTGGTCGAATTTCTTCTGTTTGTCCTCTCAATGCACCCAATTGGTTGTTTTTTCTTTTTCCTTTATAACCAAGGCCAGTTTGCTTTTAATTGTGCTTTGGAGTGAATGTGTGTGCACCATTTGGAGTTTTGGATTTTTGAGACACTTCATTGCTTGAAGATCCTTTTTCCAAAATTACTTTTGGAGTTTGACATAGCGAGAGGAATTAAATCCTAAGCTTTGTCTTGTCTCCACATTCTCTTTGACTCATAATAAGATCATCCAATGATTTAGATGCCTTAGTGAATGAGGCAATCACATTTTTTGAGGTCATTCTCCTCTTTTCCATGGCATCTATTTCTCGCTATTAGCTTGGCATTTTCAAATTTTTAAACTTTTATTCTCATCGGCTATTTGACTTAGAGCACTCGGCTCCTTAGTCATTTGTGAGTTTAGCTCTTTGAGTAGGCTGTTTTCCTCATTTAGTAGTGTGTGTGAGGATTTAATGTGTTCAAAATCTTTCATCATTTTGCCTAATGAATCATAAAGATCGAGTGGGTGATGAAGTGTGTGTGTCTGATCACTATCACTAGAACCGAGTTTGATGAGTTAGAGTGTACCTCATCTTCTTGGTCAGGTTGATCTTGTTCCTTGGCCATCAAAGATCGGGCTTCTTCTTCGAGTCACTTGAGTGAGTAGACTTCTTTGCTCTCGAATCACCATTGGTGTCTCTTGACTTGGCCGTCTCGTGATCTCTGCAGCCCAACATTGCCTTTTTCTTTTCTTGTCTTCTTTCTCTCAAGACCTTTCTTTCTTCTTCATTCATGTATTTGTTGACTACAGGATATGGACAATCAATGGCATAGTGACCTGGTTGCCTACAATTCCAAAGATAGATATTCAACCTTTTGATCGACTCTTTCCATTCTTGGATTGTCACCCTTTGATATTCACTTTTTGATGATCTGTTCTCTTGGTTGGTTGGCCTATCTTCCTTGACTTGGAGGGAGCCGAGTGTCTTTACGGAAGATTCGCCTTGCCTCTCTTGTAGTTCTTATTGAAGAACTTGTTGAACCTTTTAACCATCGGGGCTATTTCTTCCGGATCAATGACTTCTTTGACCTCGGCTCTCTTTCCATCCTTAACAATTAGAGCGGTTGTTTTGGGTACAGATTGTCTCTTCCTCGATCTTTTCTTCTTAGCTCAAATTCGTAAGCTTTGAGATCTAAGAATAGTTCATGGTTGGAGGTCTTCGATAGGTCCATGGAATGTCTCGGTGCCATGACCTTCATTTCCCATTCAAGCAGGGAGACTTTTTAGGATCTTCATACACATTTTCTTCTGTGTATATTCCTTTCCAAGTTTTCGTGAACCGAGCATCCAGTTGATCCAAGTTTTCTCCTGCGATCATTTTGAAATTCTCAAATTTTTGTACAACCACCGATAATTTATTTTCCTTGATTTGCTCACGAGCCTTCACAAATCAATGTTAGCTTGTCCCATTTCTTTAGCCGTTTTGCATGATTTGACTTTATTGAACATGGCTTTGTCAAGGTTTTGTAAAGGATGTCCTTGGCTACATTGTCCAGGTTGTATCTTTTTTCGTCATCATTTGTCCATTCAGTTCTTGGTTTTTCAACCATACCGGTCTAGGGGCAACATCCTCTTCACATTCAAATTTGTAGCTCTTCTTGTTGTGTTCACTTTTAAGATTTGCGGTGGCCCATCCTCTATCACTATCCACATCTCATCATGTAATCGATAGATGAGCGCATACGAATTTTCCAATCATCAAATTCTTCAATTGTTAACATAGGGATGCGTGTCAAATTTGCTTCCATGATAATAACTTTTAATGATAAAAGGAGTTTTGAAAGCTTAAGTACTAAAACGGACTTTGAAAAGTTTGGAGATCTAGTTCAAGAACCGATGCGGAAGGCTCAATGAACCAACCGCTCACGATACCACTTGTAGGTCCCAAGGGTGTGAGTGTAAGGTTTAGAAGGGAGGGTTGAATAAACCTTACCAAATTTTCTCTTTTGGTCCTTTTTAAAATTCGAGTTGACACTATATCTGTTTGTGTCTTGGTGGATGACCAATTTAGTTAATCGGTAGAGTTAGTCACTCAAGCACTGATCGAGTTGTTGATAGAATAACTCATTTGTTAAGATCGAATTAGCTCAATCGTGGTTTGTTTTTATTGGAAGACTTAACACCCTTAAGTTTGGTTTAGTTATGATTTAATACTTGGTTTTAGTACTTAGAGATTATCGGTTGGATAGCAAATATGTGCAGAATTAAACAAATAAGATGCGAGGAATTAAAGTCTTTGAAATATAAATGACACGATAAGTTTTTATAGAGGTTCGAAGATGGGGTAATTCTTCTACTCCTCTCTTCTCCAACTCCTGGAGGAATCCACTAAGTATTGATCAAGATACTGAGTGGTAACAAAGACAGATACAAGTCTTGATCACACGGTGACTTGATCCTTTGGGACTCGATCTGGAGATGCCTTGGTCACTCGGTGGCTTCTCGTCCGACTCGAGCTTCTTCTTCACAGGGTTTTGCGCTTTGCTACTAAACTCACTTGCTCAAGCTCTTAGGATTTGATCACGAAGCCCTCCAAGAACTCGAGACTGGTTCGACCTTGAACCTTCCTACAATCCTTCGTGGAATGTAGACCCCTTTTCTTCTAAAGTTTCCTCTTCAACCGATTGAAGCTATCTTTCCTTCACGGTGAGTGTTGGATTGATTTTCTTCGTAGTGTAGGCTTGAGGATTAAACTTGAATGATTTTGAGAATATTTTTATTACGATTTGGATGTTAGCTTGAATGTTTTTGGTTGGAGTAATCAATTCTTATTTCTTGAGTCATCCCTCGGCCTTTTTGTTAGGAATTTTATTGTTTAGATTTTGATGAATGCCATGTAAAGCTTAGAATAGAAAGTTGGCTCCCCCAATTCTTGCTTTGAAATGTATTGTAACAATTAGAGTGGCCAAGCCGAGTTAAGTCGCCTACGCTCCAACTTGCAAGAAGACAATCGAAGGCTTGAAGGAAAACTCGTGAGAGAAGTGAGTACAACAAAGAAGAAGACAGAACTCGATGAAGAAAAGCGGTGAGATGCGTTGAGTGAAACATCGTCAAGTCAACTCAAGAGAAGCCAAGTCTCAAGATGAAGTGATGAAGAGTCATCCATGATTGGAAGTCGACTCTAAGTCACCGGGGAAAGCGAGGAAATGCAAGTCGAGATAATCGAAAAGGAACCGTTGTATTTTAAATCAAGAGATTTACTTAAACAAGTAATATCTCTATACTACCTTTCTTGGAGTGCTCAGTCCCGAGAAGCGTGCAAAGAAATGAACCAATGGGAAGCACTACACCGTGTCGAACTCGAAAAAGGTGATAAAACATTTCATACGAGGAAATGGCAATTCCAAGAAGTGCAAACCAACGATCGCAAAGTGATTTTCAAAAATGAGCCTATCTCTTCAACGGGCAAATTTTTGAAAGTTCACTATAAAAGGCCGAGGAGTTTGATTGAGAAATAAGATGATGCGTGGATGACACACACGTGAGATATACAAGCTTATCAAAATTGAAATATTCTCAATCCTCAAGCCTACATCTCGAAGAACATCAATCCAACACTTACCCGTGAAGGAAAGAGAACTTCAATCGCCTTGAAGAGGAAACTACGAAAACAAGGGGTCTACATTCCAAGAAGGATTGTAGAAAGGTTCAAGGTCGAACCAAGTCTAAGCGTTTGGAGGGCTTCGTGATCAAATCCAAAGTGCTTGAGCAAGTGAGTCAGAGTAGCAAAGGCATTTGCCGTGAAGAAGTTCGAGTCGCACGAGAAGCCGGTGAGTGATCAAGGCGTCTCATCGATCGAGTCCCAAAGGATCAAGTCGGCCGTTGTGATCAAGACTTGTATCCGGATCTTTTACCACTTTGTAAACCGATCATTACTTAGTGGATTCCTCCGGGAGTTGGAGAAGAGAGGAGTAGAAGAATTACCCCATCTTCGAACCTCTATAAAAACTTTCTTTGTGTCATTTACTTTACTGACATTTAAATATCTCGCACTTTTAATTGCTTATATCACGATAAATTTGCTATCCATCCGATAATCTATAAGTACTAAATCAAGTCGTAAAAACTTGCTTAAACAAACTTAAGGGTGTTAAGTCTTCCAATGAAAACAAAACCACGGTGAGTCAAATTATAGCCAACAAATGAGTTACTCTACTAAATGTACTCGGTGAAGTCGTTAATAGATTGACTCTCTTTGAGTGACTAATTCGATTGTCCATCAAGACAATTTGTGTAGAACTCAGAGATTTAAAAGGCCTAAATCGAAAATTTGGTAAGGTTTATTCAACCCCCCCTTCTAAACCTTACACTTACACCCTTGGGACCTACACTTTTATAGTGATCTTTCAAAAATTTGCCCGTTGAAGAGATATGCTTATTTTTTAAAGTCACTTGTGGTCGTTGGCTTGTCTTGTTGCGATCCTTGGAATCGCCACTTCCTCGTATGAATTATTCTTGACTTTTCGAGCATCGACACGGTGTAGTGCTTCCCATTGGTTTATTTCCTTGCACGCTTTTTGTGATCGAGCACTCCGAGAAAGGTAGCATGGAGATATTACTTGTTTAAGTAATTCTCTTGATTTGTGCAACGGATCTCTTTCGATTATCTCGACTTGATCGCATTTCCTTGCTTCCCCAGGTGACTTAGAGTCGACTTCCAATCATTAAATGACTCTTCCTGTCACTTCAACTAGAGACTTGACTATCTTGAGTTGACTTGACCGATGCTTTACTGTTGCACCTTGATCGAGTTCCGTCTTCTCTTCTTTTGCCAAACTCATTGTGTCTCGCAATGAGTCTTCCTACTAGTCTCCGGTTGTCTTCTTGCATGTTTGGGCATAATCGACTTAACTCGGCTTGACCAGCCCTATTTGTTACAATGCGTTTACAACAAAAAATGGGGTGCCAACTTCCTATTCTAAGTTTTACATGGCATTCATCAAAATCTAAACAATAAATTTCCCAACAGAAAAGAAAATTGTCACGTATTCGCCGATCGCACATACAATTTGACAAAAACATTAAGCAAAAATGGCATGTAAGCATTGAATGAGATCTAGATCTAGTCAAATTATCGGAGACCCCGTTATCTAAATTTGATTTTCAAGCTCCGCTCACTTATCATTTACTTTTAATTTTCTTCTCAAGCTTGAATATACCGTAAGTAAAGTGAACACGTGGCATTTTTCCTTACAATTTGGAAAATCCTAAATTAGATTAGAAATTTATTATATTAAAATTTTCGGTGATAATCAAAATAAATGTCCCAAATCTTCAAAATTACATAACAAAGACCAAACTTTGACAACTTATTGGACTAAAAGCATAAAGAGGTCAATTTATTGGACAAACATTATAATTTTTCCGATCTATGTTGAATTTATTATAAGATAGAGAACGGTAGCCTAAAATTCAAATAACCACATAAATATAACAAAATAACAAGTTTAATCCCAAGTCCAACGACACGAGAATATTGAAAACATACATTCAAAGAGGCTTTTTCAACTTTCTTCGAGATAAGGCCCATTTAATCCCAATTCCAACAACACAAGAATATTGAAAACCAAGAATGACATCCAACTTGTTAAAAAATCCCTTCCAAAGAAAAATAAAGCCCAAATCCACTAAATTAAATAGGAATCAAACGGAACCTCGGACTAGGCTTGACATTGTTAATCGATCGCTATCCGATTCTTTAATTAAATAGTCACATAAATTCTTGTTCTAAAAGACCCGCCTAGCTCCGATTAGTCCCCGCCAGCGCTAGGCCCTCTTGTCCGCCTACATTATTTTTCCAATTAGATCCCGCCTAACACCGCTCAGTCCCGCTTAACCCCGCTTGATCTCCGCCAGCGCTAAGCCCTAATCTAACGCCCGGCTAATGCCTAGCGATTTTGGAACATCGCATAAATTAACTTAAATATGTTTGTGAGTGTGTGTTTCATTTCAAATTGATTTACATTTTCCTTATAGTTAACAATCCGCAATGTAAAAATGGACTTATCCACATGGAAAAGAAAGTAGACAATATCTTCAACGTGATTTTATTAAACAAATAAAATTAATTCTCAAGGAAATTAATTTGTTAAATAAAATCAGAATTAATTCGGATTGTTAATTTGACTTTTGTGGGGAAGTTTCAACTTGTAATTAAGCATTTGGTTTCCTTAATTTCAAATCACAAATTTTCCCAAGCACGAGAAAAAAAAAAAAAGCAAGTATAATCAATTAGAATTAACAAATGAGTGTCTACACTTGGAAAGGAATATACACGAATGAAATGTGTATGAAGATCCTGAAAAGTCTTCGGTGAATGGGAGATGAGAGGTCATGGCACCGAGACATTCCATGGACCTATCAAAGACATCCAACCATGAGTTATTCTCGGACCTCAAAGCCTATGAGTTTGGTGAGAAGGAAAGACCATGGGAAGAGACAATTTTGTACCCAAAACAAATGCTGCTCTAGTTGTCAAAGATGGAAGGAGAGTCAAGTCAAAGAGGCAATTGACCCGGAAGAAATAGCCCTAATGGTTAAAAGATTTAACAAGTTCTTTAACAAGAACTACAAGAGAGGAAAGGGTGAATCCTCCGGAAGACACTCGGCTCCCTCCAAATCAAGGGATGATAGGCCAACCAAGAGGATGGATCATCAACAAGTTGAGTATCAAAGGGCCGACAACTCAAGAATAGAAAGAGTTGAGCAAAAGGTGAATATCTATGTTGGAATTGTAGACAACCAGGTCACTATGCCATTGTTGCTCATATCCTGTAGTCAACAAGTACGTAAACGAAGAAGAAAGAAAAGTCTTGAGAGAAAGAAGACAAGAAAAGAAAAAGGCAATGATGGGCACAGAGATCACGAGACAAGCCAAGTCAAGAGAGACAAGTGACTCGAGAGAGCGGTGAAGCCGACTACTCAAGTGACTCGAAGAAGAAGCCTTGATCCGCTTAATGGCCAAAGAACAAGATCAAGAAGATGAGGTACAATCTAACTCAACAAGCTCGACACTAGTGATAGTGATCGTGACACACACACTTCATCACCCACTGATCTTTATGATTCATTAGGCAAAATGATGAAAGATTTTGAGCACATCAAAACCTCACACACACTTTGTTGAATGAGGAAAACACTTACTCAAAAATCAAAACTCAAAGTCGACTAAGGAGCCGAGTACTCTAAGTCAAATAGCCGATGAGAATAAAAGTTTAAAGGTGAAAATGCTAAATTAATAAGCGAGAAATTGCCGCTATAGAAAAGAGGGAGAATGACCTCAAAATGTTATTGCCTCATTCACTAAGGCATCTAAATCTTTGGATGATCTTATTATGAGTCAAAGAGAATGTGGAGACAAGACAGCTTAGGATTTAATTCCTTTGTGCCATGTCAAACCTCAAGAGTAACTTTGGAAAAAGGATCTTCAAGTCATGAAGAGTCCGAAAAATCCAAAACTCTAAATGATGCACACACTTTCAATCCAAAGCACAATGCTAAGCAAAGCGGCCTTGGTTACAAAGGAAAAGGAAAAGCGACAGGTTGAGAGGCCGAAAGGACGGTGAGAAGAGATTCGGCCGAGTCCCTCACAGACTCCAAACAGAAAATACTCTGTAAAGAAGAAGCAGAGCTACCAAAAATCCCTTAAAACTCATAAAAGAAATACATATGATGGGAATGGTAGAAAATATCCAAGCCAAGTCGATCGAACAATGTGAACTATCGGCTAGACTTATGGAATACAAGCCCAAATGGCAAAGGCCAGAACTCAACAAAGGCCATTCCAAAAGCATAAGAGCTTTCATCAAAGACACATATGCACCTAGGCACTACACTCAAAGACACCACAATTACCCAAGAAAGGCAATTGCTAAAACACATATGCAAGCATACGAGACAAAAGAGACAATTTGTATGAACCTAGACTCCCAAGCAATTTGCCAGGATTGATTATGATTATGGCAGCGATAGATGGCAACCTCTTAGAGTCAAATCATTTGGCTATAGGTTGGTTGGATCATCTTATAATTCTAACCCCTCGGGACCCAGGACAAGAATGGGTACCTAAAACTTAATTTCCTTGATTGCGGGTTCAAGGAGCAGTGAGTGCCAAGGAACCTGGTACATGGATAGTGGTCATTCCCGGACACATGACAGAAATAAGAGAAATCAAAATTCAAGGAAGTCAAAGGAGCCAAAGTCATATTTGGAGGAAATGAAGCTCTGGTGAAATAAGAGGCATTGGATCCATCCGGAGGAATGGTTTAGAAATCACAGATGTTGCATATGTTGAAGGACTAAACTTCAATTTACTAAGCATCGATCAACTCTGCGACAAAGGGCTACAATGTTGGATTCAACATGGGAATATGCCAAATCAAAAATGTTGAATCTAATGAAGTTGTCTTTGCAAGGATGTAGACAGAGAAAAATATGTATGTAGTGGATTGGTCAATCGCAACACCCAAAGACTGTCTACTAGCAAAGAGCACAATTTGAATCAAGTTGGCGGGCACAAAAAAGTGAGTCACCCGAACTTCAAAACAATTAATAAGCTAGCAAGAAGTCATCTTGTAGAAGGACTTCCGGACTCGAGTATACAAGAAGGAAAGTATATGTGATGCATGTCGAAGGGAAAACAAATCAAGTCGTCATTCAAAGAAAAGACATGCCCATCCTCAACAAGAATATTGCATCCGCTTCATATGGATCTATTTGGCCCAGTGGAACCGGCAAGCATAAGTGGAAAGAAATACACCTTGGTGGTAGTAGATGACTACTCAAGATATACATGGACAATATTCATGTGCAAGAAGAAAGAAACTCTACAAAAGCTACCACACGGTGATGAAGAGAATACAAAATGAGAAGAGTCAAACCATTATCAAAATTAGATCGGATAGAGGAACCGAGTTTGTCAATGGAATAATAACTCAAGATCTTGTATTGAGAATGGTATTGGTCATGAACTATCACCGCAAGGACTCCACGTGAGAATGGAGTTGCGAGAAAGAAGGAAAGAACCCTCAAGGAAGCAGCAAGGACCATGTTAGTCAAGCGGGGTTACCAAAAAGATTTTGGTCAAGCAATCAACACAAACTTGCTACACCCAAAACAGATGTATGATAAATAGGCGGTGACAAAGACTCCTATGAGATCTGGATGGAAGAAAACCAAATGTTGCATATTTCGGGATATTTGGATGTAAATGCTTCATCCACAATAATGGCAAAGACAACCTAAAGGCTTTTGATGCTAAAGGCGATGAGGGTATCTTCTTAGGATACTCGGTGAAAGCAAAGCCTAGAATACTCAACAAAAGAACTATGGTTACAGGAAGAATCCATTCATGTAGTATTCGATGAGCCAAACATAAATGGAGAAGACATTGAAGAGTCGGTGATAAATTTGAAACATCCAACCTACGTGAAGAGTCCCTATCAAGCAAGGCGGGGATTATCAATTGAGGAAGAAGATGAGATATTTGAATCTCAAAAGCGGTGGAAAATCTGCGGTGAGTGATCACGAGAGAGCTGACCACAAAGAAACATTTGCAAGTCGATGAATCGCCTAACTTACTTCAACCTGACGTAAGATGGCTGAAAGACCATCCACGAACTTGTCATTGGAGACATGAGAGAAGGTGTCAAAACAAGATCGAACTCAACAAGAAGCAATGTTCACATGCTTCATCTCGCAGATAGAGCCCAAAGATGTGTCACAAGCATTGGATGACACACATTGGATTCAAGCTATGCAAGAAGAGTGAATCGGTTTGAGAGAAATAAAGTATGGGAATTAGTACAAAGACCCATACATCAAAATGTTATTGGAACCAAATGGGTATTCGAAATAAGATGAACGAGGAAGGTTACGTGGGTAAGAAACAAAGCAAGCGGTATCCAAAGGATATTGCCAAGAAGAAGGAATAGATTTTGATGAAACATTTGCTCCTGTAGCAAGATTGGAAGTTATAAGGATGTTTCTTGCCTATACGCAGCTCACAAAAACTTCATTGTATATCAAATGGATGTAAAAAGTGCATTTCTAAATGGATTATTGGAAGAAGAAGTGTATGTTGAACAACCTCCAGGATTTGAGCGGAAGACTCTTGGAGACAAAGTGTACAAACTCAAGAAAGCCCCTGTATGGATTGAAACAGGCACCTGCAGAGCATGGTATGATACACTGTCACAATTCCTAACCGAAAATGGATTGATGAAAGGAAAAGTAGATAGAACACTTTTCGTAATTCAAGACAAGAAGAGTATCTTGCTTGTTCAAATATATGTGGATGACATCATTTTTGGATCCACTAACAAAAGAGTGTGAAAAATTCTCAAACCTCATGCAAAGTAAATTTGAAATGAGCATGATGGGAGAGTCGACATTCTTCCTGGACTTCAAGTGAAACAATTTGAAAGATGGAACCTTCATAAGCCAAACAAAAATACACGGAGATTTAATGAAGAAATTTGGTATGGAGGAGAAGTCTTCGTAAAAATACCAATGAACACATCATCAAAATGGACATGGATGCGGATGGCAAACCTGTAGATCAAACAAGATACGAGAGCACTTATGGATCATCGCTTCTATCTCACGGCTAGCAGCGACATCACCTTTGTAGGTGTATGTGCAAGATTTCAATCTGCTCCAAAAAGAGAGCCATATGATCGGCAGCCTAAGAGAATATTGAGATACTTAAAAGGAAATCAAGAAGTAGGGCTATGGTATCCAAAGGAAGGTGGATTCAAGCTAATTGGTTATTCGACTCGACTATCTTTGGATGCAGTGGAGTGGACAGAAAAGTACTTGAGGCACATGTCAAATGCTTGGAAACAGTTAATTTCTGGTTTAGCAAGAAGCAAAACTCAATAGCCACTTCTACACGGTGAAGCGAGAATACATAGTCTGCGGGCATTTGTTGTGCCCAAGTCCTATGGATGAGACAAGAAGGTGAGAGATTATGAAGTTGAAGAAAAAGAAATTCCAATCATGTGTGATAACACAAGTGCAATTGCAATCACTCAAAATCGTGTTGCACTCAAGAACAAAACATATAGATGTCGATATCATTTCATAAGAGATCATGTTGAAAAGAAGGACATTATCTTGGAATATATCTCAACCGACAAACAACTAGCCGACATCTTCACAAAACCATTATGTGAATCAAGATTTGAAGAACTCAAACATGAGTTGGGGCTAATTGAGCTAAGTGAGACACGAGAAGAGCCAAAGAAACGAAATGGAACAGGAAAGAAGGTGAAAAAGAGTGAAAACAAAAATTAGCTCAATAAATCACCATTTGTATCGGAAAAGTCACTATACCAAGTCAAGTCGGTGATAGCCGAGTCACTAAGAGAAATGTGAAAAGCGAGTTAAATCGCCCAAGAGATAAGTTGAATAACTTATGAGCAAAGTGACAAAAACGCAATCGTTTTTGACTTAGCAGAATGTTTTAAGAGACACGTCGAAGATAATGATGATGTGTACGGACATAAAGCCGCACACCAAGCTTATGATTGGATATAAATCTTTGCCGCATTAAATACGAGACATGAATCGCTTCAATATGCGTGCGAAATCCAAGCCGTTGATTTCGATCACGATTCAAAAAACCGTCCGCACGCCCTTTCATAAACCATATTTAAACCATTTTTCGTCCGTTTCTCTCTCACACTTCTAAAAACCGTTCAATCTCTCTCTCAAAAAGCAAAGACAAACACTCTCGAAACCCTATCAAACTTCAAATCTATTTCTCGAGCTTTTCTTGAAATTATTCTCGAGAAATGGCACCAACATATGACTTTACCAAGTTGGGAAAACAAATCCACACCGGTTCGACCGTGGATTTTCGGAATGGTGAAGCGAGGTCCGACGACACCCTGGTGAAGAAAATCGCGGAGAAGCTAGAAACGGCAGGATCAAAACCGTTTCTAACATCGAGTATCCTATGACCTATGTGGAGGAGGTCGCACAATTCTACGTGAATGCCGAGATTCACGACGAAGGAATCAAGTCATCTGCATTCACGGGAAGAATGATTATCACGCCCAAGGATTTTTGAATATTGCTCACTACCCAGAGGGAGCATCCGAGATCAAAGAGGCTGATGTAAACTTGGCCGACGCATGGAAAGAAATAGCCAAGTCCGACGCGTTCTTTGACAAAATAATATACACAAAGAAACAAGAGACTGTTTGCCAAGGAGGACTATCACAAATTGTTGGATATTGTTGCCAAGTGTATCGACATCAAATTTGGGCTTTGACCAATCACAAAGGCAAAATTGATTGTGATGGCTGCAATAATCGAAGAAAAGAAGATAAATGGCTGAGTTTATCTACAGCATTTCTGCCCTAACGTGGGGAACAAGTCCTTCAAAGAAGATGGGTCATTTGGAGGATCCCGGGATATGGCCCGGTGATTGGCCGGCTATTGGAGGTGAAAGGAGTACCTCTTAGACATGGGAAAGCCTTCCATGTTAACAAGAGGATGTTGAGCTAATCTCTCTCTGGTGCTCGAAGCGTGCGTCACGCAAGAGAGGCGACACGCCGAGGGGAATCGGTGACCCCAAGACACAAATTTGCTTCCTCTACAACAAGAAGAAAAGTCGCCCTGCGCCTACAAAAAAGTTCACGCCCGCAAAGAAAGAAAACAAACATGCTCGCCGCAGCAGAGTCACACCGCCAAGCGGCCGTGTCACTCCGCCCCAGCGGCGTGCGGTCGAGAAGGACTCACAAATTCCTTTCTCGATCGTCAAAAGAGGAGAATCGATGCCTCAGACGGCCGGCTCCTCGTAAACAAACACAAGCACGGCCCCAGCCGCCAAGACTCGAGAGGACGCCGCTCGAACTAAATTCCCTCGGTACAAACCAGGAGAGAAGAAGACTCGTCAAGCGCATCGAACAGAGAAACCAACGGTGAGTCGCCTACTCGGCCTAAAGCACAGATATGGGAGACTCGGAGAAGTAGAGTCTCCGGATGTAATTGATGAAACAACCAAGTCTGTTTGAAGGTGATCACGAGGCAACTCAAGACACACCATTTGTAGTTCATACAAACAAACTCAAGAAGAACGGCCCTCAAGCAGATAGTGATGTAATGATCCTATCTCTCCACCTTACCCGACATCCAAAATCGTCTCTGCGTGAGTGGAGAAAATGGAAGGAAAGAGCAGTCAAGGGAACAGTTCCAACTTTACTGAATTCATAGAAGAAGAAGAGGAAGCTGAATTTCCTTGGATTATCTATGTGCTCTCACTCTAGATGAAGACAACGCATGGATATTCTGCAGATCTACAAGGACAAGGAGAGAGAAAAGCAAGTGAAGAAGCCACGCGAAAAGGCAAGTACCGCCCTATCTCCTAAGAACGACGTAACACTTCCATCCTCTCCTTGATGTCTTCTCCGAAAGTGATGAGGAACCCGAGAATGCGCCGCCACGAAAGAATTGCAGATGCAGCAAGCATTGCATGAATCAAGAATCCTTCACGAGCAAAGATCGATGGAGGGACCAGGAGAGTCCTCGTAACACGGTACCGAAATCGACCCAATGGGAGTGGTTCAAAGAAAATAGCCACGATGTTCCGCTACCACTTCCCCCTAACTCGGAAGAAGGCAATAAGGAAATGGCGATGAACCGGGCTAGTGGGGACCCCGGTGAGCCAACCCCTATTGAAGGTGTGCCACCACCGCCCCAACTTTGAACCATCAATTGCAACAAATGGGAGTTTGGAGACGAGTAACCCCACTCCAAGTCACTCACCGATGCGCCACCGAGGGGGAAACTCCTCCTCCACTGCAGCAAGGTCGGAGGATCTGCAGATGACTCCACAAAGAATGTAGGAGGCGAGGCAAAAGACACTCAAACACAAGAAGAAAGCAAGTTGCCACCAACGAAGCTCGGGGCGATTGAGATCTCGGTCACCGAGGTGCCAACAACTCAAGGCTAATGACGACGCCGATGCAATCGAGGGCGAGGAAGGAATGTACCTCAGGAGTTAACACTGCGGGCGATGAAAGCGCAATCCATGGGGTTGAGACTCCAATGGATGCAGGTTTGTAGAAGACCCTAAGACAGTGACACTGTCGAAAGGGAAGGCGAGCCTCGCAGCAGAAGAGAGACCGCTGGAGGAAATGAAGGCCCACGGGAGGTTGAGACTTCCGGGGTAACGGTGAAGTAGAGAACATCCCTCCCGCAACCATCGATCCATCCGAGAAGGAGATCGGCGCACTTCATGATTCCCAGGACAACCCCGATGTCACCTTTCCGGGATCGGAAGGCGAAGAAGAAAGTTTCGAGTCAACCCCATGACAAATCCAAAAGATTCAGTCTGCGGATGTTCCAGGCACGAGCAAGTCGATCCCAAGACTACTCGCCGGACCTTTAATTTTGATGATGAGCCACCAATGGAAATCTCATCATCGTCCGATGACGCTTCCGATAAGGCCGAGGACAGTCTACTCAAAAGGAGAAATCGGTGAGACCAACGGCTGTTAAGATTGAGGCTCGCCAAGCCGAGTCCATCGCACCACAAAACCCATTTGAACCGGCGATCACCGCTCCGGCTCCTCAGCTACTGGTGGATCGATTCCCAAAAGAACTTCACGCCCACCGCTTATCATCGAACAAATCCCGGATGGCGGTGATGAATCCTTTGTGGAATCTTTCCCTTTCTCACTTTGGAGATACCGAACTCCACGAAGAGTCGAAAATGAGCAAGCACGCTACGCTACACAGACCAGCCTGCTTTTTCACTCGGCACCATTGTTCACCGATTTCGATTTCGATCTTTGTATGGCCATCACCGCAATGAAGAATCACCAAGTACGAGAAGTGTTCAAGGCACTCTTTCTTTGAAGTTGAAAAGATGGAGAGGCATCGGCCTCCTTGGATATGCTACCGACAACAGAGATGCCAACCTTACGGTGACTTGAGAGGCATCACGGTCGGGGTAAGGGAATGGTGGCAACAAAGAAGAATCAATGCGTGTGGAACGGTGAGATACTTCGGACAATTATTCAAAAAGTCTGCTGGTGTGGAGAGTGAAAATGTTGATGCGAAAACAAAGCTGCGGGAACACATTGAACATATGCACGAAGCTCACACGCCGAGATCAAATCGCTGCGTGGAGCGAAATGCAAATGATATACAGCGTTTGGAAGAACACATGACAAGAAAATTCAGCCTTCTCATGGCCGAGATGAAGCGATTTCAGTGAGAATCCAACGCTACTCTGGTCAATTCCGTGCGGCAAGATACAACGCAGCAGACTTGAAGCAAAAATTCAACCATCGAGACTCGACTTCATGCTTGCCAAAGATGTTCCTGGGGTTCCTCTATCCTTTGATGATGCCAAAAAGGGGGAAGAGGAATACCTTAAAGCAAAGAAAATCAAGTTTGAAAAGAAAGGAGCGGTGACAAGGAACAATTTGAGAAGGGAAAATCGGTGAGGAAATTTTGAAGCTGAAGAAAGGAAAATCACGAGGGGGAAGGATCAAAGAATAAGACCTTGATGATTGCACAAACCCCCAACAGGGTCTCACGGTGACATTATAAGCAACAAACTCCCAGTGACTCTGCCACTCCAACACTTTGTATCTATGGCCGAGAAGAGAAAAGAAATTGAAGCGAGGGATGAAGGAGGTGGAAGGAAGAATGGATGCCAGGGTGATGAACATTTTGAAAGAACACGGAGGCATTCCGGTTGACAGAGACACGTATGCCATTTCGGATGTCGAGACAGAGCAAGATCGAGTTGACGAATTCAAAACGCTCGAATCGAAGGATATTTTGCAAATTTGTCCTTGGCTCAAGCTTGGGATCTGATCTTGGGAAAAGGGTCTCACACTATGTGAAGAAGGCTGACATGACAGACAACCGGCGATCACTCACTGGTCACTCCCTGGGCACTTTTGGAAAAGAAGAATGCCCCAATGCGAAGATACGCCCAGAGGTAGAGGAAGAAGCGGCAGTGGAGGAAGAAGCTTGGACCTAGGCCTCGCCAAGAATATTGAATACGTAGATCCGGGGAAAGAAAGGAGGGATCTACTTGGGGCTTGACCATGTGGCGAACTTGCAAGTGGCCAAAACCAACGCCGAGTATGCAAGAAGGATAGAAGAAAACAAGAGACAAACTCGGCTATGGCGGGAGAGACAGGGAAAGAATAAGGAGAGATGAAGCTGCCGGGAAGGCGTATGTGAGAAGAAAAAGAAGGCAACATGATGACGAGAAGAAAGAAGAGAAGAGAAGAAGATCTTGATCAAGATGAAAGAAAGGAGACGGCGAAGGAGATGAAGTGTTCTTTGTCAATCCTTCGTGTATTTTATATGTAAATACATACAATGTAAGTCTTACGTAATAATGCTATAAATTTTTTGAGACAATTACATACTACGATACACCTTGTAAACATTGTGTTAAGTACAAGAATGATATGATCAATAAAAAGATTGATTATGCGCATACATTCTATGTCAATACACTATCTGTATGTATCTTTGTTATTTGCATCTTTGTATGATTTAAGTTTTGGCATCATCAAAAAGGGGGAAATTGTTAGGAATTTTATTGTTTAGATTTTGATGAATGCCATGTAAAGCTTAGAATAGAAAGTTGGCTCCCCAATTCTTGCTTTGAAATGTATTGTAACAATTAGAGCTGGCCAAGCTGAGTTAAGTCAGCCTACGCTCCAACTTGCAAGAAGACAATGAAGGCTTGAAGGAAAACTCTGCTGTGAGACAGCTGAGTACAACAAAGAAGAGCAGACAGGAACTCGACTGAAGAAGCAGGTGAGATGCAGGTGAGTGAAACATCAGTCAAGTCAACTCAAGAAAAGCCAAGTCTCAAGATGAAGTGAAGAAGAGTCATCAATGATTGGAAGCGACTCTAAGTCACCTGGGGAAAGCGAGGAAATGCGGTCAAGTCGAGATAATGAAAAGGAACCGTTGCCGTAAATCAAGAGATTTACTTAAACAAGTAATATCTCTATACTACCTTTCTTGGAGTGCTCAGTCCCAGAAGCGTGCAAAGAAATGAACCAATGGGAAGCACTACACCGTGTCGAACTCAAAAGGTGATAAAACATTTCATACGAGGAAATGGCAATTCCAAGAAGTGCAAACCAACGATCGCAAAGTGATTTTCAAAAATGAGCCTATCTCTTCAACGGGCAAATTTTTGAAAGTTCACTATAAAAGGCCGAGGAGTTTGATTGAGAAATAAGATGATGCGTGGATGACACACACGTGAGATATACAAGCTTATCAAAATTGAAATATTCTCAATCCTCAAGCCTACATCTCGAAGAACATCAATCCAACACTTACCTCGTGAAGGAAAGAGAACTTCAATCGTTGAAAGAGGAAACTATCGAAAACAAGGGGTCTACATTCCAAGAAGGATTGTAGAAAGGTTCAAGGTGAACCAAGTCTTAAGCGTTTGGAGGGCTTCGTCCAGGAGTTGGAGAAGAGAGGAGTAGAAGAATTACCCCATCTTGAACCTCTATAAAAACTTTATTGTGTCATTTACTTTTGACATTTAAATATCCGCACTTTTAATTGCTTATATCTCACGATAAATTTGCTATCCATCGATAATCTATAAGTACTAAATCAAGTTGTAAAAACTTGCTTAAACAAACTTAAGGGTGTTAAGTCTCATTGAAAACAAAACCACGGTGAGTCAAATTATAGCCAAACCGAAAGTTACTCTACTAATCACTCACCGAATCTGTTAATAATAGATTGACTCTCTTGAGTGACTAATTCGATTGTCCATCAAGGACACTGTTGTGTAGAACTCAGAGATTTAAAAGGCCTAAATCGAAAATTTGGTAAGGTTTATTCAACCCCCCTTCTAAACCTTACACTTACACCCTCGGGGACTACACTTTTATAGTGATCTTTCAAAAATTTGCCCGTTGAAGAGATATGCTTATTTTTTAAAGTCACTTGTGGTCGCTGGCTTGTCTTGTTGCGATCCTTGGAATCGCCACTTCCTCGTATGAATTATTCTTGACTTTTCGAGCAATCGACACGGTGTAGTGCTTCCCGTTATTGGTTTATTTCCTTGCACGATTTTGTGGATCGAGCACTCCGAGAAAGGTAGCATGGAGATATTACTTGTTTAAGTAATTCTCTTGATTTGTGCAACGGATCTCTTTCGATTATCTCGACTTGACCGCATTTCCTTGCTTTCCCAGGTGACTTAGTGAGTCGCCTTCCAATCATTAAATGACTCTTCCGTCACTTCAACTAGAGACTTGACTATCTTGAGTTGACTTGACGATGCTTTACTCACCGCACCTTGATCGAGTTCCGTCGTCTTCTCTTCTTTTGCCAAACTCATTGTCTCAATGAGTCTTCCTACTAGTCTCCGGTTGTCTTCTTGCATGTTTGGGCATAATCGACTTAACTCACTTGACCACCCCTATTTGTTACAATGCGATTTACAACAAAAATGGGGTGCCAACTTCCTATTCTAAGTTTTACATGGCATTCATCAAAATCTAAACAATAAATTTCCCAACAGAAAAGAAAATTGTCACGTATTCGATCGCACATACAATTTGACAAAAACATTAAGCAAAAATGGCAAGTAAGCATTGAATGAGATCTAGATCTAGTCAAATTATCGGAGACCCCGTTATCTAAATTTGATTTTCAAGCTCCGCTCACTTATCATTTACTTTTAATTTTCTTCTCAAGCTTGAATATACCGTAAGTAAAGTGAACACGTGGCATTTTTCCTTACAATTTGGAAAATCCTAAATTAGATTAGAAATTTATTATATTAAAATTTTCGGTGATAATCAAAATAAATGTCCCAAATCTTCAAAATTACATAACAAAGACCAAACTTTGACAACTTATTGGACTAAAAGCATAAAGAGGTCAATTTACTGGACAAACATTATAATTTTTCCGATCTATGTTGAATTTATTATAAGATAGAGAACGGTAGCCTAAAATTCAAATAACCACATAAATATAACAAAATAACAAGTTTAATCCCAAGTCCAACGACACGAGAATATTGAAAACATACATTCAGTAGGCTTTTTCAACTTTCTTCGAGATAAGGCCCATTTAATCCCAATTCCAACAACACAAGAATATTGAAAACCAAGAATGACATCCAACTTGTTAAAAAATCCCTTCCAAAGAAAAATAAAGCCCAAATCCACTAAATTAAATAGGAATCAAACGGAACCTCTGGACTAGGCTTGACATTGTTAACTGATCGCTATCCGATTCTTTAATTAAATAGTCACATAAATTTCTCGTTCTAAAAGACCCGCCAGCTCGATCCGAGTCCCCGCTGTGCGCTGGCCTCTTGTCCGCCTACATTATTTTTCCATTAGATCCCGCCTAACACCGCTCAGTCCCGCCTAACCCCGCCTGGGTCTCCGCCAGGCGCTAAGCTCCTAATCTAACGCCCGGCTAACGCCTAGCGATTTTTGGAACACTGCATAAATTAACTTAAATATGTTTGTGAGTGTGTGTTTCATTTCAAATTGATTTACATTTTCCTTATAGTTAACAATCCGCAATGTAAAAATGGACTTATCCACATGGAAAAGAAAGTAGACAATATCTTCAACGTGATTTTATTAAACAAATAAAATTAATTCTCAAGGAAATTAATTTGTTAAATAAAATCAGAATTAATTCGGATTGTTAATTTGACTTTTGTGGGAAAGTTTCAACTTGTAATTAAGCATTTGGTTTCCTTAATTTCAAATCACAAATTTCCCCAAGCACAGAAAAAAAAAAAGCAAGTATAATCAATTAGAATTAACAAAATCTTTGACTTTTCAAATTAATGATTTAAGTTCCCTAGAAAGAAATCAAGCTCAGATACTAATAATCTCAAGATTTCTTTAATTTGCTATGATTAATCTTAATCAAACTCGAAATACATAATAGAATCTCGGAATTGATTTTCTTAATTCTTTTCCACATTTATCTATCTGTAAAACAAAATTAATAATTCAATCCATCACTAACCATAAATTAAAACAAAAGAAATATTTTGACCATCTAATACTCTTATAAATACACGTCTTTAAAAATGCTTTTAACCCATATCATTTGTAACATTTTTGCAATTAACAAAAAACAAGAGATATATACACAATGACCATCAAAAACCTTCTCGCATATTTGGTTCTAACAACTATTGTTCTCCAAAAAATCAATGCCTGTATTACCACTGAATACGAGGTTGAAATCCTCAACGGTCTCCCTCCTGGCTCTCAATTGACAGTTCATTGTTATTCCAAGGATAACGATCTGGGCTACCATACGATTAACGTGAACCAAAATTATCAATGGACATTTTGCGAAAATGTCTTCAGAAATACATTATTTTCGTGCAGTTTTCAGTGGGGGTCAAAGCATCAAGGTTTTGAGGTTTTCAATTCGAAAAGGTCAAAAGATTGTGATGGCGGTTTATGCTTTTGGTTGGCAAAGAGCGATGGTATCTACTTTAAAAGTTACACATCAAATTTGGTGAAAAAATTTGACTGGCAGTAAATTTTGTAATGTTATGTAATCATATAGTGTTATGGAGATGAAATATTAATAAGTTTTATTACTATTCATGACATATTTAACAAATTTTATTCGCTTTAGTCTAAATAATTGTTTCTCATGTATATCTCTATATATCGAATTTACTAATAGCTCGGAGCTCAACATCTTAAAATTTGAGCAATCATTCTCAACATATTAATTAATCTTGTTTAAACATATGAGTGGTCTTTATATATATAAATAATTTATCTATATATTTGGTGTAGAAATCATTAGATTACCTCAACACGCCCCCACTTGTAGTCGCCTTCATCAATTCATTAATCATCATCACAATATCCTCCATGCTCAATCACATCATGTGATAAAATTTAACATAATTAGTTCTTTCTTTATGGTTTATCAATAATGAATTCACTTTAACATAAAATTTAATTCCAACATTTCTGAGAGAATTAAAAAAAAAAAGTTGCAGGATGACATATATACATATGTGACTATGTGTGTGTGTGTGTGAAGCCTTCATTTTTTGTGCATGCATATTAATTATTATCATAAGAAAATGTGCAGTAGTACATGTGCATACTGAAATTATCATAGGGCATTTTTAAATTTCTTCTGTCTGATGAGTGAAAGTATAGAGAAAATTATTCTCATTAATTGCACCAATTTTAGTACGAGCCCACAAAGCATTCGTATCATAAACCCGGCCCGGTAAGAAAATATAATACCCATATCCGTTCCGACCCGTCTCATCTTAAACACATACCGTCCCGACCCATACCCGTGTCTAGCGGGTAAGACCCGTTAAACTCATTAGACCCGTCAACTTTATATATTTGGCCAAAATCATAAGATTTTTACTCAAAATTGTGCACTCAAAGCGTATGATATTTATATAATTTTGTAGATATTATATTAATTATGAAATAAACACCAACATATATAAATCAAGAGTTATTGAACAACAATATATTCACTCTTTATATAAAGTAAAAAATAAAAATAAAAAATATATATATGGATCGGTATGGACCGGAGTCCTACCATACCCGTTACCCGACTCATACCCACCCGGGCATAAAAACCAATACTCGTTACCCATCCCATACTCATTTATTTGACTCATACCCGCCTCAAATGAGGCGGGTCTGGTTCGGGTCCGGGCTACACAATTTCCTTGAATTTTGATCTTGTAATAACTAAATAAAAACTAATTAAACTTTTAAGTTACAGACACCTTGTATCACTAATGTACATTGGAAAAGTAAAAAAAATAATAATAAAAAAAGGTTAATTGTCAACTTTGCGTTTTGTCACTAAAATTTACAGTTATCTATACGATACCCACATAATAAATAATATTATTTTTCCCTAAATTACACCAATCAATTGCCCAATAATTCTTAAATTTACCGACAGAAAAACTATAGGTATTTGCCAACAGTTCGTATTTAACCTTCTTCATATTGATTCTTGTCTTTCACTCTCCCCATCAAGTCTTCCAATTTCGAAGAACTATTGTCTTGAAATAGATCGATCTAGAATACCAATAAGTTCTATCATAGCGAGAAGATCTAGAATTGGTAGAGTTGTCAAAATACCGGCCCGGGCCGACCCTACTGAGCCCGCGGGCTTTTGAAAAAAATTGGGTCGGGCCGGGCCAAACAGGTTCGGCCGCAAATTTGGGAGCCCAGTATTGATTGACCCATCAATAAAAATACACTAAAAACCGGCCAAGCCAATTGGCCGGACCAGGGCTTTTGAGGCTAGGTGGTTTTCGGGCCTAGAATAATGAAGCCCAACCCATTGAAATATCGGTGGCCATCGTGCCGAGTCATTGATTGACTCTAAGAATGGGGAGATTAGAGATGCAAACTAATTTATTTAATTGCGATAAACCCCTTCCCTAACCTCTATCTATTAACTAATAGTCGTAGGGATTGAACCTTCGTAAGATTCGAATCCCTTGGTCCGTACTTCCTTGAAGCCTTGAGACCCTACGTGTCGTTCGACCTTGGGGCCTCTCTCCTTTAGCTTTTCGTGGTTCATGTCCTTGAATGAACAGAAAGGCGAGGACAACACAAAGGGGTTTGATGTCTTCCTTCCTTCCAAGTCCATGTGAAAAGTCACACTGGATATCTCACATAGAGGAGAATCATGGAAAGGGAAAAAGAAAGGACCTTAGAGCGCGTATGTGCCGGCCGCGGGCATTTTCGTTCTCAATCCCCAATTTTAGTTGATCCCTGAATGTAAACAGTGAGTCAAATCTGATGTACCCTTGCCTCTAAATCTGGCACCACATAACAATTGAAGAAAAAGAAAATCATGCATGCATAAAGGCGAGAAGAGTCTCTAAAAAGCTTCGTCTATTGCGACTTAGCGAGACTAATCGATTTCGAGAGAGCATCGAGTGCTTTACTCGAATCCGAGTGAACGAGTGGACCCGTGGCGAGTGACGGGCTAATTCTTTCAAAAGAAAGACCAAGGGAGGACAATGAAAGGGCCAGCTTGCGGCGATCAAGGTGACGACTAGCTACCTCGGATAGGATAGAGAGGCTTGGTCGGTAACCACGCATTGAAAGGTCTTTCTCTCGCCCGAGAGAGCCATTGATTCACACCGCCCGCTATAGCGATGAGAGAGGGTTTGGGTCTACTCTTCCTAATAGAGATTCAACCTAGGAGATGGGCAATTGAATTAGCTATCTTGCGAAGGGAAGATTAGTGAAGGGAGAAAGGTGGCGAGAAGAAGTTTTAAATTTTATTGGTAAATATTTACCTAAAATAATTTCGCCTACAAAGATTTATTTATACTTTACAATATCTTAATTCTTACGAGTTCTAAAAATCATCGTCTCGCCCGATTAGTCCGCGCCAAGGTGCTAGTCTCCTCTTATCCGTTTACGTTATTCTTCCACCAGGTCTAACACCACCTAGGCTCATGATCGACTAAACGCTAGGCCTCATCCGTTATTTGTCTGAAGACTTTTTAGAACATTGTTTATTCTCTTAAAATACATATTAATCAATAATTTCACCAATATCTAATAATTCCAAAAAAACAAATGAAGAAAAAAACTGAAAGCCTAATATGACAAATCATGCATGATACACCCTACAATAGGAGCAATTAGGCCACTTTATTGGGTCAAAGCAAAATTTGCTTATAGCCAGAGGAGTGACGTACATCGAGGACAAATTATTGGTCATAATTTGATTGGTTAGTCCAAATAGGGAGTAGCTACTAGCTAGCACGTCCGAGTTCCGACTATCCATAACCCAAACACATTTCTTCCTTTAGCCTAAACATTTTTTTTCCTTTTTATTTCTTTGTAGCCCAACTCAATTTTGGCTGTGCCAGGTACCAGAAGAACACCCCTTTGCTACGCCTCTGACTCTCTGAGTCCAATAGCTCGGTCAATTAATATATCTGGTGAATACCGCTCATAAACAAAATTATATATATTCATATAAATTTTTACAGATAAACAATAAATTTTCATTATTTGCCATCGATATAAAAAATGTTTTACAATATTTTTATCGCAACTTTTTTAACTTTTAAATACTTTTATAGACATTATTTTGGGGAAAAAGTTTTTACAATATTTTTATACCATGTTTTCGAACTTTTAAATACTTTTATAGACATTATTTTAGTGAACTGATAACATGATAAAAGCACTATCTTAAAAATGTTGCAATTTAAATTTCAAATAATTTGTTGACCATAAAGCTAAAGGATAGTGTATGTTAATGAATGTGGTCCTGTATCGGATGAGTGCTCATTTGGTAGATTGTTTAAATTATTTATTTATTTCTCTTTTTATTCCCTCAAAAAAAAAAAATTTATTTCTCTTTTTATGTTTAGACGTTGCCATGCACGTAGTGCACAACAAACCATATAACAATCCTCATTACTTTAGGTGTCGTTATCGGATTATGTGTTTTTAAATATGATTTAATTAATAAACTAAACAGGGATGCTTATAGTACAATAATGTAAGGTTTTAATCCTTTTCTTTAATTAAGCCAGCTGCCCTAGACATTTACTTGAATTTACATAAGTTTCAAGTCAACCAACGATCACATGTTTTACCAAATACCACGCATGAATCTTTTGTTATAGGTCACCAAAATAAGGTTGAATATTGCTTCAACTAAGTCTTTGTGTGTTTTTATTATCATTTAACAGGTTGGGAGCACGTAGGAATTTATAATGGGGGGGAGGGGAATTCTAGTCAGAGGGAATATAACACATTTACCAATAATTTTGGGAGGTTGAATAATAAATTTTTCTTATAATAATTTTAATATTTAAAATTATACAAAGTAAAAAAATTGAAAAATTGAAAAATTACTAGGTAGATTTTTTTAAAAAAATTTTAGTTAATATTTATGTGTATTTTTTTAATATTTTTATCGTGTCGTCCACCACGTAATAATATATGGCGATGCCATTGGTAGCCCCCACTTGCTCCCCTTGAGTCCGCCTCTAGTTGGGAGGACGACTACTCATAATGACCCATCGGTCTAATTTGTAACGATCTATTTTTGAGTGAAACCGTGATTCCGTGACACAACAAGTTAATAGGGCCATAATTATCCCGACAAAACCCTCTACTCAAAAAAAGAGTAGAGGGGCAAGCCAAAACCTAGCTATGCTTCACATTCGAGATATAACTCGAATAAGAGTTCCAAGACACGTTCGAGAGAAAATAAGTAAAATGCATAGGCTAAAATGATGATGAATTGTTTATCTTGAATAATCGGTTGAAATAAAATGTGTATTTTAGTGTGATGAGTTGTTAGGATTTATATGATTTTTCTTTGAGTTTTCCCGCACTTTCTTGTCTGACTCACTCCGCTTTCCTGTGTTGGTTACGCCATTGGTTGGATGTGTATGGACTATTGGGGCTCATTAAATCCTGTTGGAAGGATTTCGTGATCCATTGGACCTCTTTCGATCGATTTTTCTATTTTCGTGATTAATGGGTCATGCTTCGTTGTTTTATCTTAGGTTTTTGTTGTTTTTGCACTCTTCAAATTGTGTGTAAAACCTTAGAGCTGGACGAACTTGAATATAATTTTAAGTTGGAAAAATGTCAGGTAATTAAGATAAAGACTGCTACACATACTCAAGTTTGGAAAAAGAAAAAAAAAAAAAAGACATCAACTCATAAAACTATTGAAAAAGTTGTTTTTATATCAATTATCAAAGTAAGTTCATGCCTACTGGCATTCAACTTATTTTCTTTAGGATATTATATCACTTGATTAATGGAAGTAAAGAAACTAACACATAAATAATGCTGGCTATGCTTTATGTCAATGAAGACGAGAGAATGACCTGCAATTAATATAAACAGTCAAAGAGTATGTTGGGGCAAAAATGACATTTGATGATTAGATATATAATTCGATTTATATACTAATCAATTTAATATTAATTAATTGCCCAATGGACTATCTATTAATAAAATAATCTGGTCCAAATGGGTCTGGGACTGGCCCATAGGCCGATTTTCTCCTACGCGGCCCACGAGGCCCACTACTCAGGTATAAAATGATTCATTCTCTTTATTTGTAAATTAATTAACTCATAATTATTCCTACGCATTTAATTCAAGATATCGATTCGTTTATTCTCTCTCGATCACCATTCCACTAACGTTTGCTTGTGTGCAGGAGAGTTCCCAGTAGAAGACTTCCAGCTTTGGGAGAAGGAGAACTAGAAGTCTTTCCCTTTGAGAAGAAGACTTTATCAGAAACCTTAGATTTGGAGTGATCTGTCCTGTAAAGATCGTGAGTCCTTTTTGGTGCATAAAAGAGGATTGAAACATGTCATGGATAATCAAACCTTATTATGAATATGTAGCTGCTTTTTTATTGGAAAATATTTTGGGACAATTATTCATCACACATAAAAGCGTTAATTACACTTAAATCGCCTCTAAAATAAAATGAAGCAACATATGGAATTGCCGGCCTAATTCTGAATCGGTTATATGAACTAGTAGATGTTCTATAATGCAAGTAGGATAAACATACAATGACATCGAACAGTTTTAGGACCATTTTCCAACCAAATAAGGGTTAATTACAAAAAGTATCCTCAGGTTTAATTCGGGTAATTACAAAACTATCCCCTAAGTTTGAGGGATTGTGGTAAAATTAGTGGAATTTGTGTGAAGTCGATAATGCCCCTATGGAATTCCAAAAAAAGAAAA
This sequence comes from Rehmannia glutinosa, assembly GCA_016081115.2. Classification (NCBI taxonomy): domain Eukaryota; kingdom Viridiplantae; phylum Streptophyta; class Magnoliopsida; order Lamiales; family Orobanchaceae; genus Rehmannia; species Rehmannia glutinosa. Next base: position 196,442 of record JABTTQ020003286.1, read on the forward strand.
AAAATGAATAAAAAGATGGACGGACAAAATTACCCTCAATCAAGTATGAAAACCGAGAGTTATTGGACCTTTTTATAGTTTGTGGAAAACCAAAGGGGCGAAAATTGTTTCTTCCTTGTAACCAGATGGGGTATTCATAAGATTTGTAGGGAGGGTTTTTGGATGTATAATTTATGGAAAATTTATAAAATAGTTTGATGTTTGTAGGGTTGTATATATGTGAAGGATTGTTGAATAAATCTAAATAGTTTTAGTTGATAATTCAGGACAAATGTAGAAGTTTGTAGTTTATATTGAAACTGAATGATGATTTGTAACATGAACATCCAATGACAGAGGTAGGGGTCAACCTGGGCCCTGGCCCCACTCTTTTTAAAAGAAATTTTTTTTACTAGGTAATTTTTTTTTAAAAAAAAATTAGTTAATATTTATGTGTATTTTTTTAATTTTTTTATCGAACTCACCCCAATTTCGTATATCCAGCCTACTCTGTAATCATTTCTGGCTACGCCAACGTGAACTTCGATATACTTCATATATTATTGTTCGAGGAGTGGGAGGAATGTCATAATCCAACAAAACGAATAAGAGGTCGCCCCCACCCCCACCCCACACTCCCCATTGACTGGGATATGCTTAATTAATTAACTAGTTTTCATTTAAATATATGTTTTTATCTATTTGTTGAAATCGTTTGTTTCACATAATCTTGATTTCAATATAAAAAAATTCAAATTATGTTTGAACCTTCAAACTAACATCGGCCTCAACCAAAAGAATAGCAGTGCCGTTTTCTTGCACTAAAATGGTAAGCATACTAAAAAACATTGCCATATTATCAGATAGCTTAATTCAAATATTATTCCATTAATATTACACTATATACCTGATTTATGATCATGTATAACATCATTTTCTTCAGGGATTTTTCAGAAATGTCGATATTCAGCCCAAACAACAATCGAAGAAGTGGGGGAGAAGAGCTACTGTTTTCGTGTTTGGTACTTGAACCTTTTTTTTATTTTTATTTTTATATCTATAATATAAAGTGATTCAAATAACAACTATTTTTTACCATTAGTTTCTGTTTGGCTTATGAGGTATTGATTATATTCATGATTCAGTTATGGCGGCCCTGGAGACGATGACATTTAGTTCAAACGCTATTAGTTTATTCAATTACTTTCATGGGTACATGAATTTCAGCTTGACAAAATCAGCAAATGCGGTCACAAATTACATGGGAACAGCTTTTCTGCTATCACTGTTTGGGGGATTTGTCTCGGATACTTACCTCTCAAGGTTCAAGACTTGTGTTATCTTCGGATGTGTACAAACTATGGTATGTGATTATGTTTTTGTATGTATGATCTTAACCATTCATATTCACTATTTTCTACTTTCTTGTTTGGCAAAATTGCGAAATTAGTCGTGTGACTTAAAGGTGTCAAAATTGGTCTTTTTAGTTAAAATAAATTATTCTAGTTTTGTAAGTGTTTAATTGCTTAAATTGAGTCATATTTTCAGTTTTCACTAGAATATTGCAATGCAAATCCACCAGAATGTGACTAGCATGTGAGACCCAAAAATTAAATTTTGTTATTTTCGACGACTTTTTTTGTGACAAAATAGTTATTTAAATCGTCGAAAATTAAAAACCAACAAGCAATGTCACCAAAAGTCATCGGAAATAAAAAAGAATTCAATCTTTTGGGCCTCACGTATGAGTCACATGCCAATTTCTTGTCATCTGCTGGACTTGCAATATTCTGGCAAAAATAAGGCTCGTAACAATTTTAATGCTTATAGGACTAAATCAAAAAAGAGTCCGTCGGTTTTTTTGGCGTTTTCTCCATAGTAAAAATATTTTTTTATTTATTTTTTAGTTCGAATGTCCACTTTTTCCTTTTTCTCATTTCTGGGGCTAGTACATGACTCGGTACAATACATCATCAGTTTTTTAAAAATGGTCAAGTACCTCACCAGAAAATGCACAAAGGGTATGACCGTCAGTTTTTAGTCAAAATGGCTAAACATATATGTTTTTAAAACACATGGCTAATTTTTTTTCGCAAAACATAAGTAGCCAATTGGACTTATTACCACATTAAAAATTTAAAACACACAGGACCAATTTTGCAACTTTGCCTTTGTGTTTTACCATCTCAAATCGAATTACTGTCTGAACGGAGGATACAGGGTAGCAGGGTGCATGTATGTGCTGTTGGGTAGGAAAGTTGTATTAGGCAAGTTTTGCATTGACTTTCTTGAGGGAAATTAGATTAGTTATTACGATTAACTTGCATGTAAAACTTAAACATAGATCCCAATGTGCAATTAATTCTACTAATTAAGTGCATGCCAGTGTGTCAAGCATACTAAAACAATTTGCATAATTATGGCTCAAGATTAGTCAATTTATGTTCACATACCACTACTATCAAGACAATAAAAATGAATTACATGGTAATTAATAGCTCGTCAACATTATGCATCGGGTCGTGCTATTGAACCACCAGACATGATTATTGGTATTAAATTAAACAATGTTGGAATCAAAGAAAGAGGTTTGATGTGAATAATCATGCCAATAGTATAGGAATTTACCAATTAGCTAGGGACAACGCATATGCATAGCAATAGCACGAGCCTCATGAATAGTATACAAGCAAGTCTAATACCAAAATTTTCCATTTTCGTTCTACTTGACAAATCTTTTTAGTCTGCCAAATCCTTTAGAAAATACATTATTTACTTACATTCATTTTTCTCTTATCAATCACCACTGGCCAGCCCGCGGACCCAAGGGGGCAAGAGGGGGCCATTGCCCCCAAAATTTTCCAAAATTTTTTTCCCCCAAAAGTTTTTCAAATTATTTTTTAAAAGGTAAAATAAATAAATTAATTTACAATTGCCCCCAAAATTTTCAAAAAAAAAAATTCCCCCAAAAAATTTCCAAAAATTTCTTCTCCCCCAAAATTTTTCCAAAATATTTTTAAAAGGTAAAATAAATGAACTAATTTACAATTTTTCCCTCAAAATTTGATAAAAACTTCAAATAGTTGTCTTTTACAATATAAAAAACCATTAATTATGGTTAGTATATGGAAAAAAATTTCGCATAGTATAAATTTATAAACTCGAGTCATTTTCCGCCCCAAAGTCGAATTCTCTGCGTCGCAGGCCTTCGGGCATGGCGGATCTATGTACAAATTTGGGGTACAATTCCCCAAATTAGAATAATCCAATATCTTTTAGTAAAAAAAATAATGATAAATTTGTACCCCTATTTTTACCAAAAAAATAATAATAGAAAATCCCAAATAAAACAATACAAATCCCACAACAAAATTTCAAAAATTAAAAGATTGAATTAACAAATTGAATAAATAAATCATGGCAAGAGTCAAAACCTACAAAACTAAAAATATCATAAAAATTATCTAATAATATCAATAATGTTACCAAAACTATGTTTTGTTGTCTCTTGTTTTCTTAATTGCCCTAATTATTTTTTTTTATATATTTGTATTAATTTTTCATGTACCGTTACATGATCAACTTTTACAAAATTTTAAACAATATTTTGTGCTTTAAATATTAAACAATATTTACATGCACCATGCACTTTTTTTTTAATATCTATCGCACCCCATTTTCAAAATCTTGGATCCGCTATTGTCAATCACATTTGCACATGTTTTCAAAAAGAATAAATCATTATCACATTTTTTTACAAATTTCATTATTTAGTCTATTCACTCATTCACATATATTTATTATCAATTATTTTTTAATATTTCTATATCATGTCAACTTCATCATTATATTTTCATCTTTTATCTAGTCATACTCTCAATATTCATCTTTCTCGATTTTAAAGATTTTTCTTTTTCATCACTATCCTCTATGTGAAAAAAAAAAAAGAGTTTTCAAAATGAAAGGATATACGATCGCCACCTTACTTCTTAAGAGTACAAATTCTTAAAAGAATTTTATGGGATGGTTTGTAAAACTTCTACATTTATAAGAACTGATTTATTGTAGCAGAATAATTTTTCTTATTGAAAATCATAAGTTTGTAGAGTGGGCAAGTAGAAGTTGAACATGTTAAAAAAGGATTTGGCAACTAAGTTGTAAATTTGTATTACTTGTGTAAAAGTCAAACCAGAAACATAATGACAAATCTAAAATACTCATTAATCTATTTTTAGATTCTAATAAATCACACATAATTAGAAGGTACTTTTTTTTTAATAAGTTGAGAGTAGTGGTTGGAGCAGATGAGATAAATTTCAAAAAACCGAAAGATACTATGGTCAACACCTTTACACTGAGTGAGCTCTACTACTACTTGAGCTTCAAGTTAAGTGGTTATAATTAGAAGGTACTTACTTGAAAACGGTAAAAACTAATTTTTTCCAAGCAAAAGCTGACAGTCACATTTTTCACCAGACACTTCCTATGAGAAGAACTCTTAAGAGAACGAAGAATAAATCTACTTACCTTACTCAGTAAACGCCTGATCTTCTCCAGGGATATGTTCTACTAACCATGCAAGCACATTTCAGACAACTAAGGCCTTTTCCTTGCAAAGATGTTGTCCCAAGCCAAACAAACCAATGTGAACAAGCAACTACCAATCAAGAGGCTATGTTATTCACGAGTCTTTACCTCGTGGCACTTGGAAGTGGCGCGATCAAAGCAGCTCTGCCATCTCTCGGAGCCGATCAGTTCGACGAAAATGACTCGAGCAGGCGTCTTCTCTCTCGAGCTACTTCAACTGGTACTTTTTTCTGTTAACATCGGAGCGATACTCGGGCTAACGTTTGTTGTCTGGATAAATACAAACACGGGATGGGATTGGGCGTTTGTGTGTGTGCTATGGCTGTAGTAATGGCTCTTCTGGTCCTAAGCGTGGGGCGTTCATCTTATCGGCATAATGTCCCCAAGGGAAGCCCTTTAACTAGAATTCTACAGGTATATATATAAAGTTGTGGCCAAATTGCAGAATTGGTCCTTTAAATTTGGGAGAGTGGCGAAATTGGTCTTGTTCGGGTTTATATTTTTAATTTGGTCCTGTAAGTTTTAAAATTGCTCGATTTTAGTCCTAGTGTCGTCAAATTATCGGAAATTGACACGTGACGCGCATGTGATTCCCTAAAATTGGGATTTTTGATTTTCAGCTATTTTACGTCGCCATGTCATCCTAAAATCGGTGTTCTAAAAAGTGCTAGGTGGGCGGCAAAATGGGGCCTAGCGCCTAAGTGGAAACTAGACGGGTCAGGCGGGACCTTGGCGGGGTCAAATGGGGCCTAATCGGAGGAAAAACCTAGGCGGACAAGAGGAGCCTAGCGTCTCGGCTCAGGACTAATGGGAGTAGGCGGGAATTTTTAGAATAGTGCCTAAATATAGTTGGAAATGAAAAAAACAATCTCAAATTTTAGGGGATCACGTGCGGGTCATGTGTCAATTTTCGATGGTTTTGCAACATTCGGTGAACTAGGACTGAAATTGGGTAATGTTAAAACTTACATTACCGTATTAAAATTTTAAAAAAAGAACATGATTTATATTGGCACTCCCTCTAAATTAGAGGACCAATTTTGCCTAGAGTTGTGCAACATATGAATTAATCTTGTATTTTTGGGGTAAATCATGAATCTTTTGGAGGCTGAAATTTGAGTTACTGTATGTTATAGGTGTTTGTAGCAGCTATCAGAAATCGGAATCTTCCATTGCCAGACAGGGCAGAAGAGTTGCATGAAGTGCATGACAAAGAAGCTGAACAAACTGAGATTCTTCAAAGGACTGATCAATTCAGGTAGCTCGGTGTTTTGCATTTACATGATTGTTAAACCACCCCTTGGGTTTAGCATAATTACAAAAAAAACCCAGTTATCTTTAAAATTACAAACACACCCTTATATTTCCTAACAAATGTCCCTATTGAGGGTGCAATTTTGTAAAATGCAAACGATAATTAAGGGGGTATTGCAATCTTGGAAGATAGTAAACCTTAAGGGTATTTTTGTAATTGAACCTTAAAAATAACTCATATTTGGAATCTAAAAAGGGATAATTACAAAAACTACCCCGAAGTTTCAGCTAATAACAAAAAATCTAGAGATTTTTTAAAATTACAAAAATCCATTTGAGGTTTGGTTTTGTATTAGACTTTACCTTTTCAATAACAAAGACATTTTCAAACACCTCCTTTACATTTTTAAAGATATTATAGCTACCCCATATATTTACGATATAATCAAGCCTCATGGTTTTTTTTTTTTTTGTTTTTGTAATTCTGAAATTTCTTTGAATCTTTCTGTAATTATCCCAAATCTCAGGGTAGTTTTTGTAATTATCCCTCTAAAGAATGGAATTTTGGGGAAAATCTAATCAAATATGATATATGCATATCCCAAATTTAAGACACTGCTTCATTGCAGGTTTTTAGACCATGCAGCAATTGTAAGGCACTCACAAGACACAACATCATCAACTACCTGGAAAATGTGTACCGTCACACAAGTTGAAGAGACAAAAATCCTCGTCCGAATGATCCCACTAATTCTCAGCACTGTCTTCATGAACACCTGTTTGGCTCAGCTCCAAACCTTCTCCATCCAGCAAAGCAACACGACGAACCGAAAAATCGGAAACTTGAAATACCAGCTTCCTCTATAGGCGTAATCCCCTAGCGTTCATGTTCATACTAATCCCACTCTACGACAAAATGTTTGTCCCATTGGCACGAAAATTCACAAAAGTCCCGACCGGGATCACACAGCTCCAACGGGTCGGTGTGGGGCTCGTTCTCTCAGCTGTTTCCATGGCAGTCAGTGGAATAATCGAAACACACAGAAAAAACATCGCGGAAAAGCACGGTTTAGTGGACTCACGTGAGCCCTGCCGATGAGCGTATTCGGATGGGCATCCAATATGCTATTTTTGGAGTCGCCGATGTATTTACGCTTGTGGGGCTGTTGGATTTCTTTTATGCCGAGAGCTCGACCGGCATGAAGTCCTCGGCACTGCCATTTCGTGGTGCTCGTTTGCGTTCGGGTACTATACGAGCACGGTGGTGGTGAATGTGGTGAACAAGGTGAGTGGAGGATGGATGGCTAGTGATAATCTGAATAGGGATAAGTTGGAGTACTTCTACTGGTTATTGGCAGGGCTAAGTGTGGTTAATTTTGGGGTATATTTGTTATGTGCATCTTGGTATAAGTACAAGAAGGTACAAGTGAAGGAAGTAGATGTTGGTAACATGGATTATGTTGAGGTAAAGAATTGATGTGAGCACTCTTGGAAGTTCTACCCCTTGAAATGTCAAGGTTGTGATTGGTTGTAAAAGACTCAATTTTTTTTTCTGCCACAACTTGAGAAACTTTAAAAAAATATAATATTCAGCACTCTCACTTTTTTCTATTCATCAATCATATTCAATTATAGTTTCACTAAAACAATATCACGTCAACTATTATTATCACACAATGATAGCTCAAAATACACTATTCACTCTCTTATTTTTTCAATCACCAATCACATCTAATCAGTATTGTTATAAAAAATAACATCAACTATCATCATCATAATTTCATCATAGATCCAATCACACTCTCAAAATTTATGAAGGAACGAAAAGAAAGGTCCACAAATTACGCCCTAAACCTTCTGTATTTCTGTCCCCAGAAATTGGAAATGATACAACTGGAAAAATACTCTAATAATTGATGTCAAGTGTAGAATACAAACGCTTTGTACATGCATGAGAGTAACTAAAAAAGAAAGAAAATAAAAGGGTTATCTCCGTTAATGGGAAATATGTAATTACAGTCACGCAATTAACACAGCATTAATTTACAAATCCAAGTAACATGATGAGCAGATCACCATGCCTACATAAAAATCTTCATACAGAAAGGAAGAAAAATGGCTTGATTGCACATAATGATTTTTAGTTTTTCAAGACAAAAGCTTTCCTACCATTTCACGTCCAACGTTAGCGCCTCAGGAGGGACAAGCACGGAGGGAAACTTTGTAAACGAAAGATTTGACGATAAACTACTCCACGCAAATGAATCTGTGTCCATTAAAGGCCTAACTCTCTTGATCACTAACGGCTTCAGAACCTCGCCTTCAATTCTCGCCACTACTTCAAACAATACGCGTTCAATAGTAGGCCTCGTTCTCCACTCAGCTAATGTACTCCAAAAGGTATCATTAATTTTGATATCTCTTTCGAGTTCCAATTGAAAGCGAAATATGGTTAATGGTCTGATTCTCGTCTTTACAGATCCCAAAGCAGCATCTATATTGCCTCTCTCGTTTATGAAACTCCTCAAAACATTTTCGAGCAAGGCTATTCTATTGCTCAAAGAACTAAGAAGATGCCACGGTTTCGTGTAGTTTGGCCGGATATAACATTTATCAGGCAATAATTCAATTGAGTCTGTTGAGGAAAAAGCAGTCTGAATAAGTGCAGTAGGTCTTTGATTTCTGTAGGCAACTACAGACGCGGACCCCAGAATATGTATAGGCAGTAGTGCTGTGCATAAAGAATGCCAAATAGATCCAACATTACTCCAATTCAAAACATTGTATGGAAGTTGATTGACGGAAGGATGAAAAAAGGAAATTTCTTCTGCGCCTTTCACTTCTATAGTGATGCCTTCACCCACTGATATCCGCCGCAAACCATAGTGCGACGTGTTTAACTGATATAAAAGGACAAGAAAACCCAATCTTAATATGAGTACTATGACCATAAAGTTTGCATTACGAAATATTAGTCAATGGCTTCAAGATCTAAATATAACATAAAGACAAGTTAGAGGGCTTCAACATGAGCATATAAAAACAAATGTGGAGATAAAACTGTGTGATCTACTACAAGTTCATGAAGATTAAGTTTTCATTTTAGAGGAGTGAAATGAGCATGGCCAACAAATAGAGAAACAACCCTTACTGCCATCTGTCAAAAGTCCAAATCGTAATTAATATATTAAAATATAGATTATTTGGAATAAGTTATGAATTAGTAGACATGGAAGATTGACATTTAAAGTTCAATAACTTAAAATGGTTCCTGTCAGTCTCACTAGGTTTGTATTCCAGCCATTATATATAAGTCTGTCATAACAGATATTTTGAAGGATCAAGGATGTGCCATTAATGAAGAAATTTCCAATAGCATACAAACATGGCCATGTCATGTATTAGTAGCCATGAGCAGAAAGAGCAAAATACACATAGAAACACGGAGTATAATGTTTTTTCAGACTTCTTTGGCCGTAGCAAACAAAAGGTCTTTAAATTAGGCTCCTTTTTCCACATGCAAAGCCATCCGAACTACTTATCCAATTCCAGATTACCCCTCATTTAATGCACTAACATAAGCATGGCACACCCAAGGAACGTTGCACAACATTCAAAATCCGTATACATTTTAAAGTTTCATGGGTGAAAAACACCCTTGACAAGAGCCAGTCTAAAAACTTGTCCTTTTCCAGGCCAGAGCCAACAAAAACAATCCACTGCCACGTTAATGAGCAGCACCGTCAAAAGCACTGATCAAGTTCAGGAAACTAAGTTCAGCATAGCAGGACTCAATCTCAGTATTACAAACACACAGCACATAGGGCCTTGGACCACATTATTAGTTCTCATTGGAACAAAAACCAAGTGATTTTGTGGAAAGTCCAGGATGCAAAAAGGAGTTACCTCCTTGCACCAGAAGAGCCGAAGATTATGGAAACACCTACTACCAAAACAACATCACATTGACGAGAGGCAGTTGTTATTCACACTACATTTGTTACTCTAGACACCTGGCTAAGTGAAAGGCTGCAGTAAGAGCGAAGGGTCGGCTAATATATGTCTAGTTTGCAAACACTCCCACAATACGTATACGGAAATCATTCATGTCCATAATTAGCACAATCCAGCAACGAGTCCCAATGGATGTTCACACCTATAGCCTCTTTCTCATCTAAATCCAATAAGAAACTAAGAATAAAATCTTTGCCAACAGATCTAACAATTGCAGACCTTATCATAAGAAACAAATAACTAGTTTATTTTGAGTTATAATTAGGTTTCCTTTTCATCCCGAATACTAGCAAGAAAAAAATTGTCCGCAATATCTCAAAGCCAGTGAGATTCGTTTCAGCCTAACTGTTTCTCATTCGCATTTTGTTAACTGTTTCTACTATAGCCTCGATTGTCAACCATTGTATTACATTACTTCAACCATTTTCTTTTAAAACGAGCAACTGCAACTTAAAACCCAAATCAATAACTCAATATGAAAATTTTAACTTCTCCAATCTAGCATATAAGCGTTTGAGAAAGATCATATAAATGAGGGGAAAATAAACATACCGGCAACATGAGTGAGAATTGATCATCATCTCTTCTGACCCGCAATTCAATAGGGCCCTCAATTTTAAGACTATCAATTACAGCTTTGGAAGCAATACTCCTAGCCAGAGCCTCAAAGTCTGATGTACCATTTTTCCTTGGAGCCACCAATTTCTTCCATTCTGACACTTCATCATACATCTTAAGAACAATTTCAGCCTTACCAACACGAACCTGTAACTCATATCTTAAACCTGACCTGTATTTATCTCTCTTTACATCCAATTCTGAAACCCGAATGTCCTCCAATGCCCATTTCTCTTTCTTTACAATCGCTTCCAAAACACCCTAAATTAGATAACAAAAATAATTAAAAAAAAATAAAGATAGCAGGATTGCCTTAGCACTCATAACTGAAATTCTAAATCGAAAAACATCGGCTTAACTCTTCAAGTGCATAATTTATGCTGAAAAGCATTGTCAACTTAAGAAAGAGCACGACAAGTAAACAAGATGCAAAAGAATAATTAACTTAAATTAAAATTTTCGAACAGACCTGTAAAAATTCGGGGGTTGAGACGGTGTGTTCGATTCAGTGAAAGTGGTGACTTTAGGATAGAGAAAATGGGAGAGGTTGAAGGGCGGTGGCGATGGAATAATTGATGAGTTTATTAACGAAAGGGAATGGATAACTATCAGCAAAAATGGCGTTAAAATTCGGGTGAGCATCGAAATCTTGTTATCGGGCATCATTGATTATCAATCAATCATGAATGATGAACAATGATTCAATAATCACCGGTGAAGGGTGGAGGTGGCGGCGGGCGAGGGCGGCGAATTTAGTGCAAATTGACGATAATGGGCTTCCTAGGCGGTGACCGACCTGACATTCGGGTACGAAAGGACCCAAAAGCTATAATAAAGTAATTTTGATTTTTCCTTAATTTAAACATTGAGTTCTTGGAAAAAATATCTTCAAGAATAAGGAGGGTGTTTATTTTATAATCCTACGTTAATGAAGAATTAATGGAAGTGTGCTACCAAAGATTAATTAGTTATATCTATGTTGATTAAGACGAAAGTAACATAACATAATTAAAGTTTTAGTGATCGTAATTTACATTCATATATCTTAATAGTTTTCCAATTTATGAATAATATTTTTTGGAATGATAATAATTTTTTTAGTAGAGCTTATGTGAAACCGTCTCAAGATTCAAAATCCATTAGACGGAGCCCCAACACCCAAACCAAACATGATCCAACCAAAACAGAAAAAATAGAAAAACATAGTTTAAACATTGAGCTTTTGGAAAAATTATCTTGAAAAATAAGGAGAGTGTTTCATGTTTGTTTAATAATCCTACGTTAATTAAGAATTAATGGAAATTTTGCTACGAAATATTAATTAGTTTATCGATGTTGAATAGACGAAAGTAACTTATTTCTTTTTGTTGAAACTCTCGTACAGAGATGGGAGATTAAGGTTATATCCCCAACATATTTATTAGAACAAAATTATATACACAAAAACTCATATCGACCTTTTTTAACGTCCGATTTAAGACGGATCGATCCACGAACCCGTGGCATTTTCGTAATATTAGCGGTGGTGTTTAGTAATTTTCGGGACCACCCAGTAATAATGATCTTCCGAAAAGTATTAGTCGTCCTTCTAAAAAATATTAGCAGTTCTTCTGAAATGTATTAGTAGTTCCTTGAAGAGTTTTTTAGTATTTTCCTTGAATATACTCCCAAAATATATTAGCAGTCCCTCAAAAAGTATTAATAGTTCCTCGAAAAAGTATTAGTAGTTCCTTGAATATAATTAAATTTTTCTCCCGAAATGTATTAACAAATCTTCCGAAAAGTATTAGCCGTCCTTCTAAAATGTATTAGTAGTTTCCTTGAATATAATTAAAATTTTCTCCGAAATGTATTAACAAGATTTACGAAAAGTATTAGTTGTTCTTCTAAAAAGTATTAGCGAGTTATTCGAAATGTATTAATAGTTCCCTAAAGAATATTTTAGTATTTCTCATGAATATACTCCCGAAATGTATTAGTTGTCCCTCGAAAAAGTATTAGTAATTTCTCGAAAAAGTATTAATAATTTCCTAGAGAGTATTTTCAGTAGTGCTCCTACAAAGTATTAGTTTTTCTTATAAAATGTATTAGTATTTCTACATAAAAGTATTAGTTGATACTAATATTTGTATCATTTAATTCTTCGTCTTCAAATACTCTGGTACTGCAATATTCATTTTTCAGATCACCGTTGAAATTACACATCTGAGACCGTTGAAATCTGGAGCTTCGGATCCGGATAACCCGGAGCGTCCCATTGATGAATATAAAGAAAATTATTTTTCTTAAATCCAACAATGGTAGAATGAATTATTGCAATGAATGATTGCCTACTAACTGGAAAAACTCACTCTTCATATAGGCAAAAAACATCGAACATGGGTGTTTATATGTACTTTTTGGCTTCAAGAATGGACAGTGTTGATATTTTTGGAGTTGGATTACTATGGCTGGTGGAGGATTGATCTTTTGTTTACATGGTTTTCGAAAGAAGAAGTGGGGAAGGTGAAATTACTGTGGTGGCTGCTATTTTTTAAAATCGGGTCATATATCGGGATTCGCCTAACGGATTTAGATCCGTTAGATCGCCTCGATGCGAGAGAGCAATCCAATTATATAATGTACAAAAGATTACAACCAATACATGTTCAAGGCACTCTGGTGGTTCTAAAAGATGGTAGGCCTTAATTGATCCACCCTTATTAACCCTTTTACAGGGAATGGGAGAGAATATACATTAAATTCCCTCAACACAAGAGCATCAATGTCTATAGAAACAAGTTTATTAGCCACTTGGTTAGCCTCTCTATATACATCATACATGACCTATATGAAAATCAAAATTCCTAAGACTATTGTGAATATGTACAAGAAAATCTTTAATTGATCAATGACTAGGAGAGCTTTTTAATGGCGTTGCATAGGATTTGTGAGTCAGTCTCAATCCAGAGGAATGGTATTATCCCATGCTGCCAATAGTCTCAAAGTTGTAGCCAAAGCAGCACATTTTGTCATTAATGGAGAGGAGCATGCTGGCAGAGATGCTGAGTAACCCACAACTTGACCATGATTATCCCTCAATATGCCTCCAATGTCTGCTGCTGTTAACTGATTTCTGAATGCTACATCTGTATTTAACTTCAAGCTTATATGTTGAGATTTTGCCAAATGACGAAAGTAACTTAAAATGAAAGTTTTATTAGTGATCGTAATTTACAGTCATATCTTAATGGTTTTCCAATTTATGAAAAATACATTTTCAAGCATAATTAGTAATGACAAAAACTCATATAGGACCGTCTTATGGGTCTCAATCCGTAAGACGGATCCCTCGACCATGGACCTAGTCCCGAATCTGTTGACCAGTGCTGCTCATGGTCAATGCCACCTGTTGGCTTTTTTTTTTTCCTTTCTGTATTTCTGTTTTTCTTACCCTGTTAAAAGTAACAGTTTTCTGAGAAAAAATATCGGTTATTTTAGATAAAGTATCATATTTTTTAATATAGCCACAGATTATGATTACATTACATTGAAAGAAAAATAAATATATTAGAGTTAAAATAACACCTTTATGAGTAAAAGTATATATTTTTGAGACAAAATATCATGTTTTAAAAGTAAAAATATTTGTTTTATAAATAAAGTATTACATTTTTTAATAATAAATACAAAGAAAGATGAATAATAAATATGATAGAGTTAAAGTAATATTTTTATAAGTAAAAGTATTTGTTTTTTGAGATAAAGTAACATATTTTTTAATATAGTCACAAATTATGAATATATTACAATAAATATATATATAATGAGTTTTTGTTTTTCTTCCTCGATTAAAGTAATCGTTGTTTTATGAGAAAAAATATCGATTATTTTAGATAAAATATCATATTTTTTAATATAGCTACATATTATGATTACATTACATTGAAAGACAAATAAATATATCGAGTTAAAGTAACACCTTTATGGTAAAAATATATATTTTTTTGAGACAAATATTATGTTTTAAGAGTAAAAATATCAGTTTTTTTAAATAAGGTATTATATTTTTTTAATAATAAATACAAAGAAAGATGAATAATAAATATGATAGAGTTAAAGTAATACTTTTATAAGTAAACAATACTTATTTTTTGAGATAAAGTGACATATTTTTTAATATAGTCACAAATTATGAATATATTATAATAAATATATATGTATATATATATATATATATATATATATATATAAATGAGTTAAAGTAACACTTTTATACGTTAAAGTATCTATTTTTTGAGATAAAGTATCATGTTTTTTAATATAGTCACAAATTAGAAATGAAGGAAAGAAGGAAAACTAAAAAATAAATATGATATAGTTAAAGTAACACTTTTATAAATAAATGTATCCGTTTGTTGAGATAAAGTATCAGATTTCTTAATACAGTCACAAACTAGGAACAAAAAAAGAGGAAAAATAAAAAATAAATATGATGTAGTTAAAGTAACACTTTTACAAGTATCCATTTATTGAGATAACGTATCATGTTTTTTTAATAGACTTGGGTTCCGATTATTAACCTTTACATTTATAGGCATTTTTAATTTTTTTTAATTATCATGCGTATTTATAATGTGTTTATATACATTGTTATATTTAAGTTGCACAATAAGCATTAGTGGTGTAGTGGTAGAACACTACCTTATCTCCCCATAGGCTCGTGGGTTCGATCCCTCACAAGCGCCAAGTGCTATAGCGGATTTTTGCTTTTTTTAATAATAGGTGGGGTGGGCGCTGGGCTGGGCGCTAGGCAGGTGGGTTGGGGCGGGTCGCGGGTAGGATCCGTCTTACGGAATAGAATCCGTAAGACGGTCCTACAAGAGACTACTCATTAGTAATTGTGTTTAAAATAAGAGGTAATTTTAATTTGAACCCAAACTATGCGTGTTTTCTGCTTTGCCCATTTAACTTTAAATTGTTCTATTTTATCCCTTGAACTTTGCAATTAATTGCACTTAGACTATAATTTCCAAATTTACCCCTTGTATTTTATGGTTATTTTATTTTGTGATATCTTAAAATTGTATCATAGTTTAGGTTTATTAATGAAATTTACTATTATTTAATACTATTTGTATATTAACTAAAGATGAGGAGATTTTGAGAAAAAATTGATCCAAATAATTGTTCGAGATGTAATGACTACAGACAATCTACTAATAGTGAGGGGTAAAATTGGAAATTATAGGCTAAGTGCAACAATTTACAAAGTTTGGGGGTAAAACGGAAAAATTTAAAGTTAAGTGGAAAAATAGAAAAACACGATATTTAGGAAAAATTAAAATTACATCTTAAAATAATTATTAATGTTTGGTTTATTTGTGTTTGGTTTTCCAAAAGAGGAACCCAACAACTGGCTTTTGAGTGTCCACCGGGTATAACTTTAAGCCACTTGTCTGTGATTTTGAACATGATATTATATTATATTCATCATATACATCTGAGCTATCTTCTAACTAGTTCTTTTTTTTTTGAGTTCTCTCCTAAACTTTTCTCTCTGAGAGAAGGATAGTGGGAGTAGGGTTCCTATCTGTGGGTAGGTGAGTTCACTGAGCCGACTACTTTGGTTTGCAGTGGAGGCTTATCACTATGGATCCAAACAAAATAACCTGATTAGTGGAAGTTATGAAACGGACAAAGATGGATGAAGAGGACAAAGTTATCCTTGATGGGGAGACGGTGAAGATAGAGTCAAAACGTGTCCAGATGTGTCTTTTAGCCAAGATCTTCTCAAATAAAGCAGTGAATAGAGAGGTATTCAAACAATAGATGCCGAAGATTTCTGACTAACTAAGCTTTGGTCGAAGTGGAAATGGTTGGGGACAATCTTTTCATTTTGGAGTTCGATCTCAGGCGAGATAGGAGAAGAGCGTTGTGAGAAGGGCCGTGGAATCTATTCGAAATTTAGTGCTCTTCCAAGAAATAAGAGGGCTTCAAAATCCTAGAGAGGTGGTCTTTGACCAAATTGATATTTGGGTCCAAATGCATAACTTGCCTATTGCTTTTATGAATCGGAAAGTTATTGAATCTACTGGAAGCAAGGTAGGTATTATCCTTGAGATTGATGAGGGTGACGGGGGGAACTTTTGGGGAAAATATGCCGAGTGAGAGTGAGAATAGACATTTGAAACCATTGAAAAAATGTGTAAGTGTTCAAGTAGACAAAGAGAAAGAAGAGATCATTGTCCTACTAATCTATGAGAGGTTGTCGGAGTTTTGTTACGCTGCGTGTGGGTGTGTATTGGCCATCACCAAGGATTGTCAATCGGAAGAGGTGATAAGAATAATCTCCTTTTGGACCTCGGATTAAAGCAGATTTATCACTCAGCGGGAAGAAAAATAGGGATGAGGGAGAACGCCTATCGGGTACCGACTCACTCTGGGGTCAAATAAAACTATCTTGTGGAATGCTGAGAAGCGAAGCTGCGAAAAGGAGCCGGCTGAATATCTAACTACCCCGGTCAAGCTTGCGACAGATCCCGAAGAGGTTAGATCTAATGGTGAAGGATTGGAGCTTGCTCTTTATCCAAGCAGGACGTCAAAGGGGAAGGAAAAATTGCAATCTCCTATGAAGATTGATTACGAAGATGGGCTAGGAAATGGAGAGAAATTCTGGTGGGGTTTAGTAATCACAAACAAGGGGAATCTGGAGGAGCGACTGAAGAAAGCTCAGAAACGGTAATCTCTACAGGAGAAGCCCAAAGAAATGGAAGAAAAGGGCTCGTCAAGGAAAACGACCAACACCAAGGACCGAGGTGAGTGAAATACAAAAGAAGGTGCAAATAAATTGCCAAGAAAATGGTCTTTGGATATAGGGGAATCTACAGAGGCAGAGAGAGCATCTAAAAAGGCTCCTTTCAAAGCATTAATGAAATTTTGAAACGACGGAGGTTGCGAAAAGCAACCTGCCGAGCAATGAGTTGTATTATTTGGAATGCTCGGGATTGGGCAACCCATGAGCATTCGGGAACTACGCCGCCTCGTTCACTAGAGAAACCGAGATTTTATTTATCCGTGAATCGAAGGTGCGTAACAAAGGTGCCCGAATTGGAAGAGTGTACTTGGGTTTTGAAGGTGGTTTGTTTGTGAATTGTATTGGTAAAAGTGGGGGTCTTATTCTCTTTTGGGAAGCAAACCGTAGTCGTCTCGGTGAAATCTTTTCGAGAGGCCACACGATTGGTATGTAATTGAAGTTGTGCCATAAAATTTGGAGGTTTCATCGGATTCTATGGAAACCAGAAACTCAACTTCGTGAGATTCTCATGGGAACTACTTCAAAATTAATGATGAATCAAGAGTTGGTGCGTTACCATGATTGGTTGGGGGGACTTTAATGAAATCTACTTTGATTGTGAGAAAGTGGGGGTCGCTAAGAAATAAATCTCTTATGAGAGCAATGAGGGAAACCTCAAGTATGTGAGCTAAGGAAATTTTTTGTGAAGGGGAGTTTTTACAGGTCGGCAAGTGCGAGCCAAGGATTTTATATTTGAGAAATTGGACATTTTGAATGCAATGAAGCTTGGTGCCATTTATTTCGGCGCCTCGGCGACCTCCCTCGAATTCTTTGGCTCGGACCATAGGCCAATCGAACTCACTCTTAGTCCAAAATTAGACTATTTGGTCCCTAA
Organism: Rehmannia glutinosa; assembly: GCA_016081115.2. Taxonomy (NCBI): domain Eukaryota; kingdom Viridiplantae; phylum Streptophyta; class Magnoliopsida; order Lamiales; family Orobanchaceae; genus Rehmannia; species Rehmannia glutinosa. Next base: position 214,564 of record JABTTQ020003286.1, read on the forward strand.
TTCACGGCTGCGTAATTCCCAGTTTAAATTCGAGACATATTGGATGGTGGAGAAAGGCTTCGAACAAATTGTTGAGGAAGGATGGTGGATGACCCCAACGGAAGGCAAGCTCCATGATAGAATTCGGAGGTGTGGTAGTTTTTTGAAAGAATGGGCTGGAGATAATTTCCGAAAACTTTCAAAAAGAATTAGTAAACAATGGAAAAAATTGAACTCCCTCAAAACACATGATATGTGGCAAAATTCCATAACACTTATAGAAGAGTTTGAAGGAGACATTGAGAAAATGGTGATGCAAAAAGAGGATTTCTGGAAACAACAAAGTGGCAACCTATGGCTGGAAAGAGGTGACTCTAACACGAAATATTTTCACGCCCAAGCCTCAGCTCGTAGAGCCAAAAACCATATCAGTGGGCTTGTGTCAAGCCACGGGGATTTCTGTTCGGACTGGCAAGGGATGAGAGAGATTATTGCGGATTATTTTGAAAATTTATTCCAATCTTCTAACCCCTCAGATGAAGAGTTGAAGACGGTTTTGGATAATATCCTGCCTAAGGTGGATAATAAAATTAATTAATTTATGTGCCTGCCTTTTTCTCACGAGGAAATCGACAGTCAGTCTTTGACTTAAGGTGTTGAAAAAGCCCCGGTCGGATGGATTCGGGCATTTATTATCGAAGTATTGGAGCATTGTTGGAAATTATGTTACGGATTCTATTTTGCAAGTGTTAAATGAAGGGGCACCGTTCGAAGAATGGAATGATACTATTATCACTTTGATCCCGAAAACTAGAAACCCCCTCTCCATGAAAGAGTTTCGCCCCATTAGTTTGTGTAATTTTAGCTACAAAATTTGGCCCATTGGTGAATAGATTTAAAAAAGTGCTCCCCCAGTTATTTGTGACGCTCAAAGTGCATTTGTTCTGGCCGTCTCATCTCATATAATATTATACTTGGTTTCGAAAGTATGCATAAAATCGAAATCACCTAAGCAAGGTAAGAAGGGGTATGCGGCACTCAAACTCAATATGAGTAAGGCGTATGACCAGTGTGAAATGGAATTTCTTGGAAGCAATTCTATGCAAGATGGGCTTTCATCCTTCATGACGAGAAAAAAATTCTCAAGTGCGTTAAAATAGTCTCCTTTTCTTATCGCCTTAATCGGCAAGTGTTTGACTTGAAACCTCAACGGAGGATTCGTCAGCGTGATCCTCTCTCCATATCTCTTCGTGTTATGCGCCTGGGTTGTCATCAATGATTGAAGCATTCGAGAGACAAAAGTTCATTCGGGGAGTGAAAATTGCATCCGGGTCGCCGTCTATTTCCCATCTTTTTTTCGCAGATGACAGCCTTATTTTTCCGAGCTGATGAGAAGGAATGCGGGGCCATTTGATTTATCTTGGAGAGTTATGAGAGGGCATCGGTCGCCTTGTTAATTTTGATAACCGCCTCTCGTTTAGCCCAAGTATCAGATCGAGACGCAAAATCATATAAAATCGGTACTCACGATCCCGATTGTATGAGTCATGAAATTTATCTGGGATTACCAATTTTCTCGATGAAGAAAAAGAGACTCGGTTTAGTTACTTGGTGGATCGAGTTAGTAAGAAAATTCAAGGATGGGGCAACAAATTTTTTTGGAGGGGAAAAGAGGTTTTATTGAAGGCGGCTCTACAAGCAATTCCTACGTATGCGATGTCTTGTTTCCGTATCCCTCCCTATTTGTGCGGATATTGAAAGAGAATGTTCAAATTTACGGTGGGGCATGGAAAAAGGAAAGAAAAAAATTCATTGGTGTTCTTGGGATGTTCTCTCAGAAACCTAAATGTTTAGGTGGTATGGGTTTTCGAAAACTCTCTTTGTTTAATAAAGCTTCTTTGGCTAAAAACAGATTTGGAGAGTGATAAGTAATCCAAGTCATTGGTGGCCCGGTCCTAAAAGCACGATATTATAAACATGTAGATGTATTGGCGGCTCCATTGGGTCATAATCCGTCATACGATGGCGATCACTTTATCGAGCATGGATGTACTTGGGGCGGGAATTTATTGGAAAGTGGGAGATGGAAAATCGATTAATATCTTTGAAGACAAGTGGGTTCCATCCCGAAAGGAATGTCTTCCAGACAGAGTGGTCAAGGCGCCGCCCTCTCTAAGGTAAGTGATCTCGATTTCAAACGCCTCTTGGGATAGACAATTCATTAGTGCGATGTTTCAAGTACATTCCGATGAAATTTTGGACCTACCGTTGTCGGATCAAGAGGGTGAGGATCGAGGAATTTGAAATTGGACGGGGAAAGGATGTTATTCAACCGGGAGGATACAAATTGGCAATGGGCTTTTATGATTCACCCTCAAATCAACGGTTGTTCTGTTTTGAAGTGGTGGAAGTTCCTTTGGTCCTTAAATATCCCCCCAAAACTAAAATTTTTGGTGGAAGGTTTCGCATGATTTTATCCGTGTGAGGGGAAACTTCAAAGCACATCATGTTCGGTTATGGGATCTTGCCGACTTTGTTCTTTTGGAGAGGATTCTACGACTCACGTTCTATTTTTTGTCGGCCTAGTCGGCCAGTGGAGATCGCGTTTCTTTGCACCACTCCTCAAGGTGTAAGAACGGATCTATTTTAGACATTTGTATTTGGATGCAATGAGAATCTCTCAAAAATGAATTGAAGAGTTTGCTCTATTTTCTTTGGTTGTGGTGGAAAGAGAGACATCGTGTTATTCACGGCGATGGGGATATTCGGGGATGTAAAAAGGTGCGGTGTACAAAGGTCCTTCTAGAGTGTTTCCAAAAAGCTCGAAAAAAAAAATCGGTTGGTGAAGAAGGATCGGTCTGTGGAATCTCCTTCAAAATGGATCCCTCCACCATGGGGTAAATTGAGAATGGATGTCGATGCTTGTGTTAACGAGGCAAGAGGGAGTTTCGGCATTGGCGGTGTTGTTAGAGATTCTCAAGGAAAATTGATGATGGCCTTCGGCAAGCGGATTGATCACCCTATTAGCGTGTTGGAAGCGGAGTTAAGGGCAATATGTGAAGGTTTGGAGCGAGCTCAGCTAAATGGCTTTTTTCCTCAACTTGTAGCGTCCGATTCCCTGTTATCTGTCCAAGCAGTGGCCGATCCGGAGGACGAGAGGTTATGTTCAAAGATGGGTTTCCAAGATTAAGTCTCTATTGTCTAGTTCACCTGCTGTTTGTTTTCATATTAAAAGATCTGCAAATTGTACTGCTCATGGTATTGCAAAATTTGCTTCTTTATCCCATCTTCCTATCATGTGGGAGCAAGGGAATATACCTAGTTGGCTAGAAGAACTTGTATCCTTGGATTGTTCAAGTTAATATCAGTGAAATACAAGTTTTCTTTGCTGTCAAATAAAATATTCATCATATACATCTTGTTCCAAATAACTTTAACCAAAATAAAAAAAAAAAGTTCCTAATTACCTTGGTATTTACACAATGGATTTATCTTTTCTGCGTCTGATACTTTTTTGGGGCAAGATAACTTGAAGATAATCTTAAATGATTCAAATTCTTTAACATTGAATTTTTTTTTAAGCTTAAACTAGAAATATCATTTGTGCACAACATATATAAAAGTTATCAATTTACGAGGATGAGGCTCATTCACTACATTTACATTGAATAGATTTTTTTTTTAACAAATCATGCCACGAGGATAGAGTTAGGTGGCAATCGAATCCAAGACCTCACGCAATTTGAGGTCTTTAACCACCTTTGGATTACTTTAGACTAGTTTATAATCAATTGCCAAAACTAAATACAACTCTTGATAATCAATTGTATTATTCTTGTTGATGTATATTTCTCTACACATTTACAATGTTAGTTAGCAGGGTTGTTTCATTAACATATTTCTTAGGGTTAATCACAAAAAAAAAAAAACCTTATGTTCAGGATAATTACAAAAAACTCCAAATTTTTTTTTAAAATTACAAAAAAACTCTTGAAATTTGATTATATCATATATTTTCCATTTCACAGGCAAAAAAATATTTCAAAAAACTTTATAGAAATATTATATTTTCCTCCTAACATTTAAGACATATTCAAACCTGATGGGCTTTTTATAATTTTGAAATGTTCCTGGATATTTGGGGAAATTACATAAAATACTATTTTTTTGGTAAACATACCACAAAAATCGTTTCATATCACTTTTTGTCTTATTTTTTTCTTTCGTACATACTTTTCTTTTTACGCTCTTGCATATTTTTATTATTTTTATTTTTTGTTTTTTTTTTCATGTATTGCTTTATACGTTATATATGTTGTTTCGATGATGTTTAATTTTGTTTATTTGTTGTTTTATGTTGTTTTTGTTGTTTCCATGTTTGAATAACTTTTACCTATTTTTATCTTTATTTTTATTCATGTCTTATTTTGTACATTGTTGTTCTATAATATTTTTAATATTGTTCTAATAATTTTTTTTGTTTTCCATGTAGTGTTCAATGTGTAAATTCAATTTTTACCTATTTTAAGCTCTTTTTATTCATGTGGTGTTTTTAATATTTTTACGTTATTTTTGAGTTGTTTCCATACACTTTTTAATATTGTTAGATGTTTTAACTGTTGTTGTTTTCAATGTAGTTTTCAATGTTTAAATGCGATTTTACCTATTTTTAACTTTTTTTGCCGTATGGTGTTTTAATATTGTTTTTACGGTTCGTTTACGTATTTTCCTAGTTGTTTCCATATTTTTATGTTTTAAATGCATTTGATCAAAATGAATTGTAATTTTTATTCACGTTCTTTCTATATAATTTTTAATTTGTTTGTTTTTAATATGCGTTGTTTTATGTATATTTATTGATTTTTTATAAGACTTTGAGTATAAAATGAATTATTTAATGAGGGCAAAAATTTATTTCTCATTTTGAAATTTTATTAAAGCATGTTTGAAACATGATAAAAACAATCTTAAAAACAAACGTAAAAATATCCAGAAATTTTGGCGGAGCGTAAAGTTGTATAAAAAGAAGGGCTAAACGTAAATTTGGGTAAAATAGTCTGAAAGCGTAAAAAGATTGGCATCTGTCTCCAAAAAGCGAATTCATGTCAATTGCCCTTTTGGATTTTTTGTAATCAGCCCAAACCTAGGAAGGATAAATTAAAAAAAAAAACAGAAAATTAAAGCAAATAAAAAAATTCTCTTACTTATTTTTCCAGGATAGCACATACATGAGAGATATTGTCATGTGGTACACCATTTACAGAGCAATTCATGTATAAAAATCAGCTACTGCACCAATCACCCCAAATGGCTAATCCCACCAGACTACTATCCGTCTTGGTTACTTGTAGGGGAATTCACACTCCAAGTCTCCGACCATCAACACTACTGACTGTCCCAAATGATATTCCGACCAAATATTTTTCCAAATTCACAGTTGCAATTGTCAACACCATTCCAGACTCCACCTTCGCCAAAAATTCAGTTGGCACTTTCATCACAATAGCCTTTTGGTCGGATCCTTTCGATTCATGATTTCCCCCAAATGAAAGTTGAATGATTATGCAAAGAATTCAAAAACCTGGCTCGGCAGAAGGATCCCATACGTTAAGAGGAAAAGGAAATTCACATTCAGAAGTGCGCCAAATAAGCCCAGGTGGGCTGGACATTGATTTTTGAGGAAAAAATCAAACCCGATTAAGAATTGTATTGAAACAATTTTATCAAGAATTCAGGAGGCAACGTTTCGAAAAATGCAACAGAGGTCTTATGCTGGGACGCGCTGTACAGAGTGTCGGATACTTTTGAAGGAGGCCAATATCGGAAAACTGATCTACCAACAATGTTCTCAATAGGCAGCGGACCCCTGTTGAAAGCGTAACAATTCTGAATCAGAGAGAACTATAAATTTCAAATCTGCCACCCTATCTCTGTAAATTTATTATGAAAGAGTTCTTATGCAGGTGTTGGGATTAAGAAGCAGTGAGAACTATCCTTCAGATTAACATGAAGCATTGATAAATGTTGGTAAGCATTAGTCATAACATGTTGATTACCAGTTATGAGAGTCAAAACTGTTATTCCGGTTGTCTCCCAACACAAACACGTAGCCTTCGGTACAAGCTACAAAAGAAGAGAAACAATAAGTTTTCTTCTTATTATATATGTATGATGACAAGACATGATTGAAAATGCTCAAACTGGAAAATAAGCACAAAATATTACCACTGGGTCCATTTCATACTCAAGTGGCTCCAAAATGAAATCCTCATCTTGAGCTATACCATTGACCATCAATTTTCCATCAGAAACCTGCCCAACAAATAAAGTTAGACCAAATGATGGAGAAGATAAGACAGGCAAATTCAATAATCACTGAACAATTCTTATTTCTTACTTCTACGTAGTCACCAGATTTGGCTACAACTCTTTTTGATGGAACACATCGGATGGACTGAAACCAACTTCCTGCGCAAGTGAAAACAAACGTTTACACGTGAATCCATGATATGACATGAATGCCAAAGTAATTGTTCTGCCAATGAAGCTATAAACAACTACAATGATACCTGAAGAAATGAAGGAGCCTTAAAAATCACAATGTCTGAGACTTCAGGACTCTTGAAAATATAAGAAACCTGGAAAATACACCCAAAAGAAACAAAATCAAGGTATTTAGTTTGTAACACACACAATTGAAGCAATTTTCTCACCCAAATATTAATGAGCAATACGTAGC